>JABSTR010000456.1:0-52187 GCA_013339765.2 Haemaphysalis longicornis | reverse complement strand
AAAGCATTACAGGCAGTTAAAAAAACGAAAAAAACGAGTGTCGCCGGGGAGATTCGAACCAGTGACTCCCAGAACATGGAACCGACGTTTTACCACCATTCCATCTCGGCAGATGGCGCTATGATGCAAAAAAAGGCCCATCTCACCGCGAGGGGGACTCGAGTAAATGCGCCGCATAGGGGGTGGGTGTATTGCGTATAACGTTTAGTGTTTGGGGGGTTGGTGGTAGTGAATGCGTTGTATCAGCAACTTCTTGGCCTAGTTTGAATGAGTCAAGGATTATAAGGCGCGTTCGTAGCCGTTCATTCTGTGTCGGTTTTGTGGCGCAGTGGGAAGAGCACCATGTACCTCGCGTTCCGCCCACAGGTAGTGAATGCGTTGTATCAGCAGCTTCTTGACGTAGTTTGAATGAGTCAAGGATATATAAGGCGCGTCGTAGCCTTCCATTCTGTGTCGGCTTTGTGGCGCAGTGGGTAGAGCACCATGTACCTTGGTTCCGCCCGCAGGGTCGTGGGATCGAAACCGGGCACCGGTAAGTATTCTTTTTTTATATAGTGTAGGGGGGGAGGGGTGCGGACCTGCTGTTGAGAGCGAGGAGGGTAGCGTGAGGCGGGAGGAGGAGGAGTGGGGGAGAGGGCACCTGGAACGGCTGTTGCGGACGCAGACAACGCCGGGTGACATTGTGAGTAAAAGAAATGCTCTGCATTTAAAATATGGTTTGTCAAGCGCGGCTCTAAATACATGCGCCTGGCTGCTTGTAGTATTGTGCTGTACTTGAGATATTGATGGTACCGCCTGCTCCCCACGCGCCCATCTTGCAGACGGGCCTCATGTTGCTGTTAATAGAAGTTTTGTAGCCGGATCGCCTTTATTGACCCAATAAATGCTATCGTACATGCCTAACTGGGTGATACAAGCCACAGTAGTTGTGTCGGGACTGTGTTGCGCTTGAGACTTGAGCTATCAGAAAAGCGCGGACTTCTCTTCTTGCAACACCATTTTCCGCCATCGATGTGAGATGTACAATCTGTTTTGAGACGTACAATCTGATGTGAGATGTACAATCAACGAACAGTTGTCCGCCGTTGCTTTGTTTTTGAGCGTATTTGCACCTGGCTTGATTTTGTTACTGTAGAAATATATCGTATCGTTAAACATGGGGTATCCTCGACAAAACAGGGTCACGTAAGACAACGCCGCTTACGCCAATCGGCCAGGGTCCTGTAAAACAACTTCAAAGCGGCGGAGTGCTGTGCAGCTAAAACAAGCATAGTGCGCCGTGTAACAACAGCAGTGCGCATCGGTACTTTTATGCTTACGTGTGTTTTCGTAACTTTCATTGTCTACCGCACCATTCTTACTGCTGTAAAATGAATATGCATTACACGTAAGCGCAAATAGTCCATTTGGAAAGCCTATAAGCCGTGCCTAATTTGCGTTTGCTTGTTCCGGCCTCAACCAACCGCACAGTGGGCTCATATGACATCATAGTTTCTGTTGCGGGAAATGAGCTAGTGAGTCGCATGGCCATTCCGTTCTTCCTAATTATGTAGCGTATTTGAGCGAAGTGTGCGTTAAACACTGGTGCCAGTATGATACCATCTAGGCAATCTTTCGAGTGAACCAAAATTATGTTTTGCCCTCATACCTGCAGATGCTTATTACTCTGTTATGACTTTTTTATGAAATAGCGTGTTATCTGTGAGACTGACAAAAGCGCTGGAAAGCATTGAACAGTACACCGCTGCGGTTGTATGACACGCATTGTAGCTAATGCAATTTTCGGGAACCGTCTAGCTGATACAGACATGAACGCCTGATGCCGGAGGGTGGCGTTTTTTACAGAATGAACGTATTTTGCTTTCGTATAAACCCCGATGCCCCTCACAAAGAATTCGTATATTTTTTATTTGCAGACATGCTTGTTTGGTGTTCTGCAGGAGCCCTTCCACATTTGTCCACACATTTCCACCGTCCTTAAAAAAGTTTCATTGTGGGACAGCAACTCCTGTTGCATAGCCTCTAGCACTGAATCTTACGGCAGAGCGGAGCGACCGGAAAACATCTGTCATGAATCAATTATTACAGATGTAGTGTTAAGTTATATTAGCAGGTTTCTATAGGCTGGTCTATGAAATCAAGTAATGTAACCGGGGCTTGTTCGTTTGATACGTTTTATAAAAATTATCCGTATTGGACGCGTCTTTCTTCGTGTGATTTAAAATTTTGGTGTAAATGAATCTGCGGCAATTATACGCCAACTTTGCCTGCCCACCGTCCGATACAGCAAATATCGACACTGGGTTTGCTTTAGGACTACGCAACAAAACTACCTGTTGAACGTGTAATAAGAAATGTTTATAAAAATGTCACGCAGCTTCTTCCGTAGAAGGCAGATCAAGTATTTATTCAACGCCCAGTTTCTCACGGGCGACTGCACGCTGCTTTAGAGAATTCCACCGAGTTATGGGCTGTGGCCGTTTCAATCGTCACAGCCACGTCTACTGAATTCAGATGTGGTGAAGTTCGAGAGGCATGTTCCATAAGTTGTACTCTTCAGCCTACGTGAGAGGATGCTGCTTCGGTGCAGGACCTCCTTTCGGGGAAATACAAATACCACTCAAAAATTCAATGAGTAATTGGAAAAACAGCCAAGCTAACTTTTCAATCTAAAATAATGGTAACAGGCTGGTCAATGTAGATTTTTTTCGTACTATGGTAACGGAATTTGAATGAACATATACTCACCCTAGAAGCTTCTGAACGATGATTTGCGTAGATCCATAAAGGGACATTTTCTATGTGGCCAAATTCACACATATCGGCAAACATTTTATTTCCCGTTGAAAATCGCGCGTGTTCTTCTGCACTTTCCATGACAGGCCATAGCCGAAAGAATCATGGCTATAAGGAAGTTGAGTGCTGCGTGTAGCCGGTAGAGATTGTCGAAGGCGGCCATTGCGTCGCCGAACAAGCCTGCAAGGATTGAAACGAGAAAATCAAGTGCTTATTGTTGAACTGTGTGGTGATGTTCGGCAGTACACGCCTCCACCACTTTCTCGTCTATGGATAACTTTGCAGCCGACTTGAAGCAATCTTTATATACAGAAAGCACACATTATGCATGCGGTAATACAGGCTAGGTTTATAGTATATGCTTCGTGATCTCATTATAAAGGAGAGTTCGCTAACTTTAAACAAGGAGTGGAGACAATGCGGTATGAGATTTTGTAGCGGCATGGGCACCAAAGCTAGCGTTTATAGTACAGTTCCGAATGTATGGCAAAACATAAACCTTGCAACCTGTTGTTGATTATGATGAAACCCGTTTATTGAAATACTGGAAATACTGGAGATGGCAAAGCGGGAACAAAAAAAAAACGAGGTGTGGGTGGCCCTTCTAGTCTGGTAGGCCGCGATTGTAGCTTGTTTTGAAGCGAAAAAAAGGCACCACGTTATCACGGCTCTGAAATGGACATATGTTACCAACACAGAGAGCCCGGGCGATGCTCTATAATTTATTTTGTCACATTTTTCCTCTCGGCAATACACTTCTCATAGCTTTTTCTGTTGATGCGTCAGACACTGCGAAGATGATTACTGTAATATGTTACAAAGCGGGTTACTGCACCAACTATGTCTAACAAATACGGCTGGTTAGCGTGAATATGAAGGAACACGTTGTAGCCTTCAAATCATATGACGCCGTTTGACATAAGGAGCGAAAAATAACCCTTCATTTTTCTTTGATGTCCACTGCAGAGGTGCGAGCAACGGTACAGGCGCAGGATAAGAAAAATGATAGCAGTCATCATCTAACTAGTGTATCTTATTTAGTAATGCTGTCCTTGTCACATAATTTTCATCGAGTCTGTAAGAAATTTGTTAAAGCCCCATCCCAATCCCATACTGAGGCCGGGCTTTTTTGCCTGTACCAAAAGCAGGTCGGTCACACTTTCGATTTCGGTTGCAGCTCAACCTGCCAATTTTTTTATGGGAGAAAAGGGCGGAGTGCTTCTCACTCGCATAGATCATTGTGGTTCTACTGACACTTTTTTCGGTGTGACTAAATGCCTTTAAGAAAGGCTATACAATCACATAAATACTCGTCGAAAAGGTGAATCAGCGTTTCGTTTGCGCGTTCTAAACGAGAGACGTTATTGTTTGACTGCTGTTCAATGTTGAATATTTTAATAGCTTTGATAGTCAATCGCGAGCGCTGGCATACGACTGAATTCTATTGAAGAAATCCGCAAAATATATTGTTGAATTCTGCCGTAAAATTCAGTCGCACGTCTCTGCATGTCCTTCTCCGTTTTCCTCGTGTCCCGTATATTGCGCTGTTTCTTTCATGGATTCTTTCCGACTGATCGGAGTCGTACTTTTGTACGTTCTTTTTATTCTAAAGACGTGATATGGAAATATTTTTGCCACCGATAACTAAAGCTACAATGCACCTTTTTCTTTATCCTAAGGTGTGTGGTGCGAAAGGGCGCTAGAAGAGTGGTGAACGCCGTCTGGCGGTGGATATGCTGGAAAACGTTGCTTGCCATGGGCTGCCCGAAATAGGTCCTCTGGCATTGGTGCAGCAATCGCGGGTAACAGGATGTGCCGTAATACGAAACTTCGAACCAGCGTTTGGAGCTTCTTGTCACCTCTTCGCTACTGCTTACCATTTATGACCTTTCACGCTGGTTGTCTTCGCTCTTGGATTGCGGCTGCACCTTTTTGTAACATAGAGGTTTTAATTTCAAAGAAACTAGGTAAGTACGGAACTGTCGGACTATTTGAGTAGACCGGGAAAATTTTGCCACCGAAAAGTTGCTGCGCAGCTGTTGGTATTTGAGTGGTTGCACTTTATTTGTTAGACTTTTACGACAGACTCTTTTCTGCGGCAATTACAAGCAAAGCTTTGGCCTTTCAGTATGCCACCGGAATCACTACAAATGTTACTGATGAGCTTGCGCAACACCGAATTACTGTGCACAGCTTTATTGGGAGAGAAGTGATTGGCTAGGGCGGTAGGCCTGTATAGAAATAAAGGAGAAAAGTGAAGGAAACGAAGGAAAGAAGGGAATGACAGAAGTGAAGGCGAGAAGTTAGGGAAACAGGAGGGTGACAGTGAAGAGCATAGAAACAAATCTACCGTCTTTCGATAACAAAAGGTTGCGGGAAGCACTTACGCGTCCTCCCATCAAAGCTCCGTCAAAAGGAGGCTAAAAACCTTCGCTAAAAGTGCGTCCAACCTTCACTGAATGTGCACCCACTCGATCGTCAAACTTTCAACCACCCAAATCGCAAACAAAGAACTAACCCATGCGACGATTTTTCGCAAGCTATGTAAACGCATCAACGAACAATCCAAATGTATACCGGTACGTCGTTTATAAGATAAATTTATACTATTGTACTCCATGTTCATGATTGAGTTGTGTATTGTCTATCTAGAAGCGTTCTTTTTTGCTATTTTCAAGTAACCCTTAAGACACAATGGAAGCCTCGTTTCAAGCGCGCGTCGTGTGCCCAAAGATTTCATCAGAGCTTTTCGGTTCCCCAGCTGGTCAATAGGCAAATTCGTTAGTTTTTTTGGAAGTACGGCTGTCGGTCCAACTCAGAAAGCTTTTGTTTTAAAAGGCTAGGCACCAAGAGATGGGGAAGGGTGGAATGAAGTACACATGTAGAGGGCAAGAAATTCATTTACGGTGGGAGGGCATGAGTTGGGGAAGACGAGGAAAATTGGCAGCGTGAAGTAAAAAGAAACTGGCGATCGTGAAGGCACAAAAGGAAGGAGGAAGTCGGAAGGAAAAAGGGTGTCGGAGAATGGGAACTGAGAGACAGAGAGAAGGACCACGAAGGGAGGGAGGGCGATAGAGAGATGAGGGAAGTGAAAAGAGACAAGAAAATACAAAGAGCAGAGAAGCAATTCGATTCCGAGGAGAATGATGAGTGTGAGAAAGATGAGAATGGGCTAAAATGCCGGAAACGACGAGGACTCAGAATGTAATGGTCAAGGGAACGGAGAGGAGAGGAGTTTTATTGAAGTTGTTAAATATAGGGGGAAGAAGTGTGTTAGGTCGCATGCAGGTAAAACATTCAGTGAACTGTATTACGATTATAAAAATGGGATAAACATGGGATTATGATTACTACATCACAGGAAGAATGCAGTGTGCCCCGATTTTTTTGTTGCACGGAACACTACAGCTTGCCTTCACTTCCTGGCCAACCGTTTCTGGCTGACCGCTTCCACAAAACATCAGCCTTGCCTTCCCGGGGCATGTTTTTATCCAAGGGATTTGAATGAAAGGGGCGTACTCTGCTTCGTGGGTAGAGGGAGAGACAAGGGTAACAGGGGGAGTCGTACAGAATGAGTGTAGCGGTAAAAAAGATGTTTAAAACAGTGTAGCGGGAGGGGGTGCGGTCGGACTGGAAGACAAATGTGAATAGCGGGAACGGATAAATGTAAACTAAGAGAACGAGTGTTACTGTAAAAAGGAGAGGAAGGACAAATGGGTAGTGTTGAAATTAATGTCACAGTGACATCTCGGGGAAAAGTGGCTGAGTAAGTTGAAAAGAGGTGTAAGGCGAAATTAAGTGGGATGAGGACGAAACGCCGAAGAGGGATGCGTGAAGTGGAAATGAGCGCGTAATGAGGGAAAGATGTAGCGACCGCTTCGTCGTCAAAGCATGCGGCCACTATCATCGCCATGGGCCGCTGTGCCAGCATCAGCAGCGCGTGGCCACGACACGCACGACGAGCAACGCGCCAGAGAACACCCAGGCTACTGGCTTCTCCGCCGCATTCCACGGGCGCTCCCCGACTCGCGGGGCTTCTTCTGCCACCGAATCCTCCTCTGTAAATAAATGTAGGGTCAGTCGCACGACCACATCGGCGCCTACATTAATTGGTGACCCGGACGTGGGCAGTATGGAGCCCAACTTCGCTTGCCCTCTGCCACCCTACCTGGCCTTCGAGCGACCCTACCCCCGAGCCTGGTTCTTAAAAATGGAAGCGCACTTCTTCATCCGCCACATCGACTCACAGACCGAGCGCTACCACATCACCACCGCCCTGCTTCCGGCCGACCTACGCTGTGAGCCGATAAAACATGGTGAGCGGCCGTACGACACGCTACAGGCCTACGTGATGGCGCGCCTCGACTCGAGTCATTCCCGACTAAAGGACGCTGCATCGCCCCCTTCCACAGTTTCCTCGCACGCTGTCACGCACGATGGAAAGAACCGCGCTATCCAGCTTGCAGCATCCCTTGTGCACTAACGAGTTTCCTACGCGAAACCGAAGCAACGTTGCACCACCACCGGGCTTCGCTGAACGTCAGCCTTCCACCTTCGGCCACTCCAAGCCAGCTGCACCAAGCCACTCGACTCCTGGTGATTCCACCACGACACTCGATGCAACGGCCTTGCCACCCCGCCCCCCGTTCTACCCTAAGAACCCCGAGGTGTGGCTTATGCAGATGGAGTGCTTTTTTGACCTGTACCACGTAACAGCCCAGGAGGACCGTTACTCACTGATGTACGAGCTCCTACCATCAAGCTTAACCTCCAGGTTGCCGGAGCCTGAAGCCCAGCCCTACAACGCGCTCAGGACCGTCCTCCTTATGCGCTACGGTCGGTACCTCAAACGACCCACGCCAGTCGCCCGGCCTTGCACCAACCCTGTAGGGGACCTTCTAACACCAGCACGCTGGCGTTGGCGGTACCGCCCCGTGATGACACTACTACTACGACCACGCTATGCCCAGCGGACGGCAGCTCAGCCAAAACGATGAGCGACTGCGCCTCACACCCCAGCAGTCTGTTGCCCACTGTGTCTACGCTGCCTGCCTGCTTTGCACAAGCACCGGGCAGGCGCCTGAACACACCGCCGTTACCACCCTTCAAACAAGCGGTTTCTGTGGACGTAAGCGCAGTTCATGCACCCAAGATGCCGTGTTCGTCCTCACAACAGGAGAAGCTTGCACGAGACGCTGCTTCGAGACGCATCTCGACCATATGTGATGTGGTTGACGCATCCACTACACCTCCACTGCAGTCGCCTTACACCCAGGAAACGCACACTTTGTCACTGATTCCAAATCAGGAGGGAAGCCTATCCTCCGAAGAGCAGCCACCGTCCCATTCGGCCTACCAGTACGAGGACACCAACGGTAATGACAGGGTCACAGAAAATTCACTGGCCCACGCAAGAAACCCCACCCAAACGAATCCAAGGTGCAGCTTTACCATTCCCAGCATGGCTAAGTGGACGCTGCGTTTGCGAGCCGCAAGTCCCGCACGTCCAAAGGATCAGCCACGAGGTCTATCTGACAAAAACGCACCCTATCCAGTCTCGAAGCGGCCCCCACCAACACTCATGTGCGCCGTCGTGCGTAAAAGTCACCGCCGATGCTGCAAGCGCCCACCCGAAGGCGGTCTTCTGCGCTGGTAAAACAGCAGGAATCTCACTTCGGCTGCCTCCTTCGGCTCTGCCATCGCCAGAGGCGCGTGCGCTGGAACCGTCGTGGTTTTCTGGCTCATCCTAATCTGCTTTAGACTTCCGCAAGACGGAAACGCCGCAGTCACTGTCGGCGTCACGTACCGGTTCCGCGTCAAGCATGGCAACCGACGCTGCGTCTGAGGCCATTCCCTCCACTCCAACTTCAAAGCTGCAGCTTTCTTCAACGCCGTCGTCCTATTTTTACACCGGCACACTCACGATGTCGAACGCTGCACTTCCAGCGCCCACCCTTCCAGACGCGTCCCACCATCAGCATTAATTTGCACACCCGCGGCAGCCTGACATCGGTTTAACCGATTCGTGCTCAAGACCGTCCGCTGCTATACTCCAAGCCCAGACCACCAGGGGCTACAATGCCCTCCGAAAGCCCTTAAGCTGACGACGTGGACTGTTCATGGACCCTGACCGTGGACACACCTTGTACATTTACTTTTGCAGCCTTCTTCATGCTCGTGCTACCCTGTGTCTAGTTTGTTGCTCATGTTCTTTTTTTCTTTTGTCGCGATCCGCGCTAGGGGGGCGGGGAGCCCTGTAACGTCCTCTTCGCGGTCAAAGCATGCTCCCACTATCATCGCCATGGGCCGCTGTGCCAGCGTCATCAGGGCGTGGCCACGACACGCACGACGACCCATGCGCCAGAGAACACCCAGGCTACAGGCTGCTCGGCCGCGTTCCACGGGCGCTCCCCGACTCGCGGGCTCCTTCTGCCACTGAATCCTCCTCTGTAAATAAATGTAGGGTCAATCGCACGATCGCATCGGCGCCTACAATGTTAAGAAAGACATAAGATAAAGAATGTGGGGATATTGGACAAAAACAGCGTAAAAAGGGGCACAGAGTAGGGTTACGTACACACGCGTTGTCGTGAAAGCGTTTATTTCCCTAGACAGAGTGGAATAACAACACGGGCAGTAGTTGGACTTTTATTGCTGCAAAAAACTATAGACTAAGAAATGTCGACAACCTGAGCAAGCAGTCTGCGCTGTGCTTCTTCCGCTTCAGAGCCAAGACAATTCATCCAGAAGATGATGGAAAGGGACGAGGAAGGAACACGAGCCGGCTAGCGGAGCTGCCGGGCAGTATAATTGGCAATGAGGTAAACCCACATCCAAAGTGGTTCAGTTGAGACAAGAGGGTCTCATAGATAGCAATAGAGAAACAGACGGGAGGGATTAATAACCATGCGTATGAACATATTAAAAGTGTAAACCAAGAACTACCTGGGAATAGGTGGGATGAAAAGTTTAACCGAAGACCCCTAACTTCGCAAGAGGAATATTGTTTTTTCTAAGTGTGCTTCTGACGGTGGGCTGACCATCTAGGACGTTTATTGTGGATAGGGAACCATACGCATGGCCGTAAAAATATATTGCAAGTACTATTTGCCGATAGAGGAACCTAAAGAGTAACGAAACAGCCTGTATCGCCACGATGGCAATTTGTTTTTGTTGCAGGCCTACTCGGAGTACGCTCATTTACGAGGTTCTACAATTATGGATGCGGAACACTTGAATTTATCACCGGTAGAATGGTCCATGTCACTTCTATGATGCTCCATTGTTCAAACTTAAGTTCAAATTGCCAAGCCTTAACATGTGGGGCGAGCAAGCCTCCCGTGCCTGTCTTCAGTGTGTTGGCTTTGTTCCACATCCGGTCTTTGATGTACCTGCTTGTTTGTCCTACATATTATGTACCACAGAAAAAGACGATGTCGTAACCGACTGCTGCTTCACAATAGAAGCAAAACTTAGCGTGAATATTTTTGTACATCTTGCCATTTACTTCTTTATTGTTTACTGTTCTGCCAAACCTACCAATTTTGTTAAGGGCAGAGAACAACCGCTGCCCTCACTGGCGTGCGACTTGGAACCGATTAACTATATTGTATAACCGCGTTTCTGTGGAGCCTTTCTTGTGAAGTTTCCGACGTGGAAGTATTCGGAATGTCGTTTAAACGATCGCAAAAAAGGGTATCCTATATTCTGACTACAGAAAGACGCCAGACGTGTGCTATAAAACTGCCTTGCTCAAGTTCAGTAAAATTTCAGAAACGTATTTTTTATGCCCGCCACCACCCGCTTCAGCAATTTTTTATGAGCTTCCGATAACGACAGCATGATCTTCGTGCAGCGCCAGGCATACGTCCTGTAGACACGTCGACGGTTGAGGAGCAAGCGTAGGTCTAGTCGTAAAAGCTCGACGCCATTAAGGTCTTCGTTTCTAGGCTAATATTTATAGAATAATCGGGAAAATGTGCAAACCTCCTAGGCGTTTAGAAACAATCTTTAGGTGCAGGAAGAAGATTAAAGGTCGTGAGCCAATCGGAATACCTCAGGAGAAGGAATTCGGGCAAAATTTTCTGTTGAGGTGCACAATCAACCGGTCATTGAACGCTGGGGTAAAACAGGGGCGTTTACAGATTTATTGCTTCTGAAAGAACAAGTCTGTTCCAAAGGAAAAAAAAATATAGCTTGCAAATAAAATGCCAGCTGTTCTGGAACGCCTACAAATTAAGGTCACGGACAATTCAAGGATGGTGTATTACGTGGCGATGAGAAAAGGTAATAATACTTGATGATATGCCAAAGGAGAAGGTTCCAGCAAAAAGCATATTAGCTGGTCGAGAGGAAGGGAGAGGAGCGGATGCGAACAGGAGGAGTAGTACGCTAGAGCAAGGAAGGGATGGAAGTGTTGAAAATGGAAGAACAGGGAGGAGGAAAGACCAGAAAGTAAGAAAGGTAATTTGGATTTAGGAGTAGTAACGGAAACACAGATGGGTAGCAGCTAAGCAAGTCGGGGAGAAAAATGATTCTTATGTATCAAGGGGTTGAAAGAGAGTACTCAAGTGTAAGTGACACGGGCGGTTGAAATGTTGTTGCCTTTAACTGTTATTTGCAGCAAAGGAAGTTGAGTTTGGCATCGGGTGCTTGGTCTCCTGTGAAGGCACGTATGCACAAGCACTTTGTGTATACTATGGCACGCAGACCCTAAAGCAATGTAAAACACAGTGCGTGTAAATGATATTTAAATATTATGACACCCCTCCTCAGAATCATTTTTTGGGATAGATCAAAACCTCTCCGTCTAATGCCTAACTGCATATTTCATACGGGGTCCTAGGCAATTCGTTGCGGCGTAGGTTCCATCTCACATACATGCACCGTGTAATTTGTCTAGTCCTGTTCCTCATTATTTACTCAGCTACCATATATGTATATGTATACATATAGACATGCGTGAATAAGATCGAATGTCTAAAACATGAAAAATAAAAATTACGCTCACAATAAATTTACGCTTCCGCTACCCTAAAAGCCACAACAGCATCAAAACAAATGTTGCACTCTATATGGCATTTACTGGTGCAATATTACTCGCTGCACTAGGGTGCAATATTAAAAACCACACTTTATAGATCCAGTTTGAATTCATATGAACAGTGAATGATACACCTGGTATTACTGTATACACACCGATAATGTAAGGGCTGGTCAGGAACAGAGGAACCATGAGGACGCCCATGACTCCCCAAGTGGCGGTCATCTTCTCAACTCCAAGTTACTGGGCGACAATCACAGGTTTCATGGCCAGGACTGCTCCCGAGGCGACGCTTTCTCCGCAAAGCAAGATAGCAACGTGCAGAAACGAAGATACTTCTGGCAGCAACGCTAGACACAATGACACCGCCAACAAGTTACTGACGACAAGAAGATCACGTGTTAGGCCTAATGTGTCTTACGCTAGGGGCAGAAGAATGCGTTCAGCCATGCCTGCCACGGCCCCATACGCGATAAGCAATTCAGCGATTGGTAGCGGAGATCCCTTGTCAACGGCATAGGCGACGATGTTGGTCATAGCGACAATGTAAGAGTATTCAAAAATAACGTACGTTGAAGACAAAGCGTCTGTGGCGGGTGTCTGTAGGAGACTGTGAACATCCTTTAGAGGGCCATGATGAGCCGCTGGGTCCAAATTTCCTGAATCTTGGTGTGGCAAAAAGCTTCGTAGTGACAAAACTCAAGCGTCCAAACATGGCTCTATGTTTATGGGCTTCGAAATCGCCGTCTTCTTTGCGGCAGCTGTTACTGTGAGACTGATTTTGGGGTGGTGAATCTTCGCCAGAGCTAAATGAAGCGGACCTTTTCAACGCCGAGCCAACCTCTGCATTTCCTCCAGTACTGCTGTGCCCTTTAGCGAAGCGTTTCCTTGCACATTTTGTTTGCGATGAGCTTGTTGAAAGGGAGTCCTTTTTATCCCACTTAGAAAGTGACACTGATTCTTCGCCGTGTGCAGGGCTCTGATTAAACAAATTAAACAAATTGGAAGCGTGCGTTGTGAATAGATCAGTGCCGATACACTGCGACACCGATTCACCAAATGTTCCTGTGTCATTGGTGTGGTGTTGAGATAAGCCACGGCCTTCCTCAAGTAGTTTCGTTTTTCATGTGATGATCGGTTGGAAGCTTCGCCGAAAACTACAGCAGCTGAGTGTCATGGTTTCGGCAGGTTTTCTTAGAAGGAACACGGTTGGGGCAATCTTCATTAACAGGCCGCCGGGCAGGAGCAGTGTGCCCTGAATGCCGTAGGTGTCAACAAGGGTAGAGAGCATGACGGGAAAGACGAGGCCGGAAGCTGACCACCTGATGTATTTCAGGCCACTGACGGTGCCCCGAAACTTGTCAAAATATTCGATAGTGTATATCGATAAGCATATAATCAGTATTCCCAGGCCAGATCCTGCGGGCAAAAAATGATAACTACGTAAAAACAGATGTGAACAAGTGCGTTTGGAAAATAAAATAGTGAAGTTAGTGAGCATACCCGCTAATGTCGAAATGTGGCACAAACTAGCCTCCATAATAGCAACAATACGCTCTTGAAGACGCCAAAGAAGGTATATTACGGTACTTTGCTTTCAAATTGTGCAACTGAAGTTTCAGCAAAATATGAAGGATATGTGCGGTGCAACAGTGCGTTAACGACATTTAACCAGTCACGGCTTGAAACGTTGAGAAGGTTTTATTAAAAAAAGCCCAATAACCCTGCTTAAACATTGGAAAGCTCATTTTTGGCAGCACAAGGAAGTCCTCAGATTGGTTACAAAGAAGGCTCATGTCTGAATGAAGCAATGCACCAAGGGAGCCTCTCTGGCCGCCTGGCACAAGAAAGTCCTCAGATCGGTTACGAAGAAGGCTCATGTCTGAATGAAGCAATGCATCAAGGGAGCCTCTCTGACTGCACGGCACAAGAAAGTCCTCAGATTGGTTACGAAGAAGGCTCATGTCTGAATGAAGCAATGCACCAAAGGAGCCTTTCTTTCCACCCGGCACAAGAAAGTCCTCAGATTGGTTACGAAGAAGGCTCATGTCTGAATGAAGCAATGCACCAAGGGAGCCTCTCTGGCCGCTTGGCACAACAAAGTCCTCGGAGTGGTTAGGAAGAAGGCTCATGTATGAATGAAGCAATGCACCAAGGGAGCCCCTCTGGGTGCCCGGCTATATCTTACTACAGTCCTTTAATGCTTTTCATTGAAGGACTCTGATCTTACGTAAGCACATCACCTTCAAATCTCGCATTGCCATAAGCAGGGATATTCATAATTTGTAAAATAAGAGGGAGTTGCTAAGGCACTTCCATTAGGGAGAGACGAAACGTAACATCAGCCCATGGGCGTGCGTTTTTCAAAAGTAAGAAAAAACGTTCTTTATTGTTACTTCGCGGCAGCCATGGTTGGTTATGATTTGCAAGATGAGACTATATTTCTCCGGCGGCCATACCCAAACCCGCATTTGCTGCCCCACGCAGACAGCTTCTTTCTCGCCGTAATCATCGTTGATGGTTGGCCTTGTGGCCGCGGGGATTGTCCGCCACGTCACGTCACATTGGCCTCCCCCCCAATCTTCGGCAAACCCAAGGTTGGATGCGGATGTGCAATCTGATGAGAATATGCAGGGCTGCCACGGAAAACAATGGAAACACTGATGATGCTTGGCCTCGCAACAATGATGGCGTCCGTCGCGATGAAGCGTCGAAGTTTCAGGAGCGACGTCGGACGAAAGCGGGGGGGGGGGGGGGGGGGGCACAGCGTCTACAGCTTGTCTTCAAACGGCTCGTCTCGACCGGTCTTCATTGGCGTCATTTGTGCTAGGCACACGGGGCAGGCGACATTCGTCGAGTTCAGGTGTCGGAGGTGCCGTGGCTCCCCGGCGGGGCTTTTTTATACTGTATGGATGCGTCCAAGCCGGTGCGATGCGAACCCTTGGAACAAAAGAGGGAGGTACGCAGCATCTTCACCAAATCTAACGTGGCGGCAGGGCTGAAGACATGAACCAAGACAGGTGATGAAACGATGTATTTACGAAATTAGATGACCTATTCACAGGCGGGCATAACGGAGCCGGCGCTTGCTACGCTGTTGTTGTTGCGCCTTTAGATATGGCTCATACCCAATCAGGGGATCGGCCAATCAACAGAGGATGGTTAAAATAAATGGAATTCTTATCTAACCACGAGAGCCTTAGAAACGATGATTTTAACCGGTTGGAAAGAGTTTTGAAAAAAAAAACTAGAAAATCAAGGCGAGGGTGACCAATCGCATTCATAAAGTGAATCTATTTGAATTTTCAATGTAGCGCAGGAGGACAGAGCATATATCCCGGCAGCAAAAAGGACGTTTCGGACGCCCCGAACGATAGTATAGCCGGCACTGTCAGGGATATCCCCAAACTGTAAAGCGGCACCTCCAGGCACTGACGTCTCAGTCGGGAAAAACGTCGGCACGGCAAAAGGTAGTGTTCGACAGACTCGTCTTCGTTGGAATAGCTGCACAGAACAGTTGGCGCCAGATGAGACATGTGAAAGTACCTATTTAACTGGGGTACCCAAACACCTAAGGCTGTAAAAACCACCTCTAAGTTGCGTGAAGTGCACCATTCAGGTTTTATGAGAATTTAAGATGATTAAAATCTTTTAATGAGTGCGCTCCACAACCATCTTCTTCTTCATCATCATCAACCTTGATGGCGGGCAATGTGGCTATGGGGATTGTCCGCCGCGTCCCGTGATAATAGTGTATTGAATGTTTTGACCGCCTGACACGCAGAACTGGATTGTGAAATGCGCAGTTTTGTGAAGTAAAGGAATAAAATATAAAATCCTTATGCTGACCTTCAGTGTTCGCAAACATTGCGAACTAGTGTTTTCGTTTTCCGCGCCAGCACCACATAAAGAGCTGCCGTGGCAGGAGAGGACCCTGCATTTTTGTGATCAGAAATAGAACGCGTTAGCCACTGAACTGTGCGACGGGTTTTATAGCACAGTGATAGTGAATGAGTTAACGTCGATTTTAGGTGCACCCTCCTTGGTTCCACTTCGAAAAAGATGCTTTTCTAACTACGCCTGCTCCTTTGTATTTCGGAGATATATAGAACAGAGGGGTTTACATAGCGGTGCTTGAGAGGGAAGCTAAACCCGTAAACCCGCACAGCATCTGGTGGTCATACCACTGCTCCGCTTTGGATATTTTTGGATACACAGACCCGGTGCACAGAAAGCAACCGGTAGGCGGAGCTGCTATTCAGAGCCTGACTAGAAGTAGTGATAGACCGCGCAGTCTGCGTAGGAATAAATTCAGAAAATTTGTGGTCAAACAACGAACTCAACAGGCACATCACTGGCGTGGTGGGAGTTAAATTGAGAAGACGTCCGTCCTGCAGTGGACTTGTAGGCTGATGCTAGTGATGATGAAGGTGACGATTATGATGACGATGAAGACAATAGACACAGAGAGAGAGACAACCTTTAATAGATAAGGATGACCACTGGTCACACTGGGCGAAAGGAATGGGGAGGGAGGGTAAGAGAAAATAAGCAAATGCTGTTCGTTCTCAGTATACTCAATAACTAGGCCAGTTCTTGGAACATGCAGTTTATGGGCCAGTTTGTGGTGATCGCAATAGGGTTTGTGCACGTTCGCCAGTTCTTTCGGGGGAGGACCAGCTCAAACATATTGCGCTAGACTGCTTTTCATTGAATAAACAGCTGTTTCATGTAATAGTTGTGCATCAGCTTGTTGTGGATCGGGATGGGGCTGGGGCGATTTGATTGTACGGCGCCTGGCGAAAGCTGGGAACCACCAAACTAGGTGTGTGAGGTCTGATAGAGTGGTAGTACAGCAGTAAGAACATCGAGGGGGCAGGTAAGGGGTATACCACTTGCGAAGTGTTTTGGGCCTGTAGGTGAATTTGCGATATATTTATTAAAAAAAATTTCGCCTGAGTGGGGAATAGGAGGTAGGGGCTGAGGTAGCCAGCTGGATTTAGGGCTTTTAAAAGTGTTCGTGAGTCCTTTTTCTGGTGAATGCGCATCGCTGGGGAGGGCGAGGGGGACCGCGACGGCCTTACCCTAGGCAACAGTGAAGGATAAGAGGGGTACCTCTCCCGAGCGGCCACAGGGGCCGCCTGGTTGCCTGAAGAAAATGGTTCGTGGCCAGGTACCCAGTCGACGCGGATGTCGGTGTTGTTCCGTTGGAGGAGTTGAATGTGAAGCAGAATTTCGTGGACGACAGGGTGAGTGGAATCATACGATCGCAAAGCTGTGAGGGCCTCGTAAAAATCGGTGAGTATGCGTATCAAGGGCGGTAGAGGTGGGTCACAGTCAAAGGCGATAGCTGACACTGCGTAGTTAATAGCGTACAGCTCCGCATCGAGGCTGGACAGTTCTCTGCCAAGTATGGTGGTGTACCCTAAGAGATCCGGGCCTCAGAGCATGTCCAAGCAAGGCCCACGCCGTGATGGTTTAGGCTTGTGTCCGTGAAAATGTCCCGTTCGTTCTGAAGGCGATCCTTTTCGAGGCGTCAGATTCGTCGCTGTCGCAATAGCGTATTACTACGCTTTATATGTTTGCTGTGCATTGGTGGTGTTCTGGCGTCCCACGCTGCTAAGGCGTGTCCCTGGTGTGTAAAAGGTCTTTTGAAGCTCGCCTGGGCTTTGGCCTCCTGAATGATGGCTTCAATAGGAGGCAGAGCTACAGCTTGCTCCAGGTTACCAATGGGTGTATGCTTTTGTAAGCCAGTGACTGTCCTGAGGGTCTCCCGATGTAGCACCTGAATGGCTTTGATGTTGGTCTTGTTGAGGTCGTAAGCCGTTGCACCGTACGTGAGGGTGCTCAGAGTTACAGCCGTGGTCATATTTAAGATGACTTTCTGCGATGATCCACCATATTTATTAGACAATCGACGGATAGAGAGCAGTTTGGCATTCAATTTTAATCTTTTAAGCCAAATGCCAGGACTGTTTTTTGTTCCAATTGTAAGGCCTAGGAGTGTAATGGCCTCAGTTGAAGCAGATACATCACAGTTGACTATGTTGACTGCAATTTCTTGGCGCTGGTCATGTGGCTTACAACCGTATACTGCCAGAAGTTCGGTTTTTTGAGGTGCGAGTTCTAGACCAAGCTGAGCCAGAGCCAGACAGCCATGCATAGATGAGGTCAGCGCCGCACAGATTACAAATATAAAACAACCGGCTCAAACATACCCATTTTTTGCAAGAGAACTTCTAAACCTCAATTATGGCATCGGCGTGTGGCTACACACACTGCAGGAAGCCAACTTTACAAAATAATAATAAAGTGAGAAGATCCAAAATATATTTTCACGACTTTATCGAATTGCAGGCCCATTCATATATTGAATGCGTTGTTTACTGGCATAAGTAATCCTTTGTAGTGCCTAAAACGGCTTCAAGGACCTTGAAGCCGTTTATATACGGCATATAGGGCTCATTTGGATTGAAGGCAAATTGTGTTTCCATGGGTTTTTTAATAAGTGTTGAGCCCGCGCCTTATGTCAATTGTTTCCCAAAGTGTATATCAATCATACACCACATATTATATTATTTTGATATCTTTTCACCCTTAACGCACCTATCATATTACGCAAAATATACACTCAAACCCAACTATAACGAACCCAGATAGAGCGAATTATGCTATATATCGAACAAAAATAAAGCAGTTACGAAAATACGCGCGAAACTTATTCGTTACAACGACCTTCACATCCGATATATCAAACACGGCGTGCCTAGTATGGCCTCCGAAATGCATGGTCTGGGAGCGGCGATTGAGATGTTGATTGGCCACGAGCACTGAGCAAAGGCCGCGACTGAGACATTGCGCGTCGTATGGAGTTACATGACGCCCAACACTTTCCGTAACTGTTTCTGACTCGCGGAACTCGCGACGGAACGCGCCCAGTCAGCGAGTCCGGACCAATACGGCAGATCGCCAACCTTCCATATGCTGTGTCGAAAGGAGTGTCCTTGGAAGATTTCCTGAGTGTCGATGACGACGTTGCCGTCCGTGTAAGCCCCTCGGACGCGGGCGCCGTCAGCAGCATCGTCGTAATACAGATGAAAAGCACAAGGGAGGCAGAGGATGTCACGAGGGAAAGCCGTCCCAAGCTTAATAAAGTGTTTTCGACAGTGGATGTCCTCCGCAAATATTTCTTCGATATTGACGGACATGGACTCGAACTGGTGCAAAATGTCTCGTGCAAACAATGCTGTGCTAGTCTACGCTGCAAAAACCAAAGGAAAATAGAAAAATCGCGGCTTTTTTATAAGTAGGCAGTTAAGGCGTTAAGTGGAAAGTAGCTTCATAATTTGCAATAAATTGATTGTTTTGTGTATGGCAATGACAAACTTTATTTTGTTCGTTTCTGCATGCGGGGAAGGCAGGGACATTCCCGCGTATTGCGAACTCGTAACAATAAACTCGTTAGGCGGGTTCGGTTATATCGAACTATTGGATAAATCGAACTAATCCTGGCGCATATTGCAGTTCGCTATAACCGGGTTTGACTGTAGTTTAGTAGTACACGCGGTCAGCGATGGTGCTGACTGGGACAGTGGCTTTGCAATTTGGCTGAGTTCATGAGGACCTTGGCTTTGGGCGTTGGCACTTTGGATTTCGGACTGCCGCTTTGACCAAGATTGCATGACGGAAAGCTTCGCGTGTTAACCAACTTCCTTTTGAGACAGGGGCCTTGATTTTTTTTCAGACACATTTTTCAAAATGGGCTGTATTATTTGTTGCGCTAATAAGCTCGTATTATTTACTGAACCTTCACACGGTTCGCGACAATATTTCTAGTTTTGTGTAGTGGCGGGGATTAGGAATTGGGTGTGGAAAATTATGTACATTGAAGAAAGCCTTAAATGGTGCGCTCAAACACAATAAATGTGCTTCCAATAATTCAGAAATTTATATTCATGGCACACAGTTAGGTAGCACGCGTCAAAACTTTGGATGTGCATAGGCTCACAGATAAACAACAAAGTAAATTTAACATCCCACTCTGAAAACACTAGCAAAACAGCTATTCCTGCGGCCCTTAAGAATGTATGAGCGACAAATACTAAAACAACATTGTTCAGTTGAACAAATGTGAGTTAGTACGCTGACTATTTCGCTAGAGTTGCCCAAAAACTAGTAGAAAGCGCCGTTTTCGATACTCTTGAATGTCTGAAATATATTTTTGAAACATAAACAGCTTACAAATGTGTAACGTTGGATCAGATCGCTCCACATGTTTTAGAAGACACCTGTAATGGTACCATCCCTGCGCTATGCTTTTAGTCGGAAATTTATATTACAATATCACTGAACATATTTTTCTCTGACGCAGTTATACAGGCGTGGGCAATATACATCTACTAGAGTGGCGGCGCGCAAGCAAAAGCTTTACTCTTGGCCCACCAACTTACACTTCAACCAATGAAAGAATTCAGTAGTCAGTGAAAAAAATGGCAAAGCAAGTAAAGGAGGTCCTCAAAATTGTATGCACCGCTTAGTTGGAATTATAGTCCTCCGCTCGGAGCTGGTCATTACTATCGCTTTCTAGGTGGTTAAACTTCGGTCGGTGAGAAAGCATGTATACGGTCTATTGCAAGGCATACTTAGTTTGGGGCTTGAAAGCAGTAAGCTTTATTTGTTTTTCACACGGTAAAGTCTTCGGCACAACTTTCGGTATGCAGATTTGGAACAGTGCACCCTTTTTCACACACACAGTTTCTCCGCATCTAATTTAGAGAAAACTCTGAGAACAGTGACTTCACCGTATATGAAGCCAATGGTGAACGTTATCCAGCCGATACTTGGTGCCAATGTGCTCGTGAGGAGCCCCAGTTGTGTGAGGACACCTCCCAGGAGCGCAATGCGGAATACCAAGAACCGGTATTGGTATATGAAGACGGGAACCCCTGCAAATAAGAACAAAGAGCGTGATATATGACGCCACACCTTCCGACAAAGTGACATTCCACGTGATCCAGTAATACTAAGGCGTCACCTCTTTACTTCATCTTCTTAACCGAACAGATCCCGCTGCCTGTGGCGCTTCCGACCACAAAGAAATAGAGTTTTATTAGGAAGAGTGCGCTATACCTGAATAGTTCTAAGCGTTGCACCTCAAGTCATTATGCCTATATAAATTTAATACTGAAAGCGAACGTAAGAAATTCCTGCAGCAATATTTAAGAAACCCCATCAAACTTGAGGGGTAGAACAGCAAGTTCATTTTGGTTTCACACATTTTCTGAAAATGGTAACAAGGGTTGCCGAGCGAACCAGAGTTCTCTATAATTGACCACATTAACCATTATTAACAGTTTCTACAAAATGTGAGAAGGGATCCTTATTCGTAGCCATTTAGGTAGGTTTGAGAGTGTCAGTCGTTGTTTCTAAACAATCTGGCCACATAACTGGTAAACACACAGACAGACATACAATACAACTGGACATTTATAACAAGCCCTTCGTCAGGTAACGATAGCACAAAGTGAGCCTCCAGCTCAACGGGCAACATCTCTTCCTATATTGCGAAGTGCCTACCGAACGACCGACCTACCGACTCTCTGACTGGCTGATACACCATAGCTCATCCAAACCACTGGAAGTGGAAACCGAAACTTTTGGGGATATATTTTATTCTGGCGTATGGGGTTAATTTAGGACAGCATTTCTGAAATAAAAAACTATTTTTACAGTGCGAAAGTTGATTTCAGAATATAATGAGTGTTTATCACAAACACCTCGAAAACATTTCACCGATTGACATACAGAACTGATTTATCCTTATAAAGGCGACTGATGAAAATACTGAAAATGAGTGGTAAGGAATTCCCCTTTTGTAGCATATATGGGGGAAAATGCACTCCTAACGAACTGAAATGGCGTACGAGATAAGATCAACGTCCAGCCAAACTGGTTGTTCGCATAATAAAGTGAGAAGGGCTAAAATAAATCTTCAGGACTTTCTCGACTTGCAGGCCCATTGAGATATTCAACGTGTTTTTTACTGGCATACGTAAGCGTTTGCAATACCTAAAACGGATTCAAGAACGTTTGTCTAACCAAGGGCATATAGGACTCATTTGGATTGTAGGCAACTTGTTTGTTTCCATGTGTTTTTCAATGAGCGTTGATCCTGCGGGGCCAATGACAATTGTTTTTCCTCACACATTTGTACCGAGACGTCCAAAACCCTTGTTTATAAGTTTGTCCTAACGAACGCGTAAAAGTATAAGCAATTTTTTTCAAATTGCGGCACTCACAAAATAAAAAAAAATAGCCAAGATATGATGTCAATACTCAGCACAAAAGTCGGCCTCCACACGCTTGAAGTTTTTTTTAGTACATTCCCAACTGGCGGTTGAGCGCAATTAAACTCTTCTTTTACTCCAACCTCTCAGGGATTCAGGTGTTGGCCATATCAGCTTGCTTTGCTGGAATGCTGCTCCAAGTCGGACGTTTCTGCTGTCTCTGACACATATCGGCAGCTTCTTCTTACTACGCTTCCCACCTATCAAGTTTTGTGCTTGCTTGTTGAACCGGGCAACAAATCTGCGTAAGAAACAAAAATATTTGGTAGGCACGTAAAATGCTTCTTGAACAAAACAGAAAAAAATGGCGTGAAACCAATAACCTCAAATTTGCGTCTTGTCTTTCTGTTGTATAATTGCCACCCTTTTTCTCCCTCCCTAACAGTTCACGTCCTTCCTCTCCGCTCTCAGAGCTGACATGATGAATACAATAAAAGTTTGCTAAATTCAGTTCAATCTTCTATCATTCCCATGACTAGCGCCCCATCCGCCAGGGGAGCGTGCCGCTTTTCTACAACCACACGTTTCCCGTAGGAGCCCAATGTATTTGTTATATAATTGGGACTGATAGCTATCAGTGAGATCCGCGGAGACAACACTTCTCAAGTGTGTGTTGTGGTTGGCGCTCACCGTCTTCGCGAAATTTGTTTCGGTCTACTTATAAGCAGCAGTTGCGGTCGTTTTCTAACTCCGTAGGCAGCCGGTATACCGGTGGCGTGCGGAGTACATGGACTCTTATAGGAGTGCATGTACAGGAAGAGGGCGGAAATTCCCAATTGTCTACAACTCTGTTATCACTTACCTTGTGTTCAATCTAATTTTCCCACGTTCCCGTAGGTTCCGTGCCGTCTTTCTAGAATCTAGTGGAACCCATGCTATCAAATTCAAAATTTCACTATTGGTTATCTATTACTTACGTCTTCTGATAAAATTAGCAGCATGTCTAATCACTCGGGTGCAAATGACGTTGAAAGACGATGGTCGTCTTCCTCCTCTACCACAAAAGTGCCTCGCTTCATTCCCCCGCGCAACTCTTATGCTCTTCCGCATCCCTCCGATCCTCCCAAAATAAACACGAATAAGGTTCACTAAAGCGAATTCAATCTGGCCGCGTTATCCTTCTCGCGTTATCTACTGGTACCTTTTGTTTGTTGAAATCGGAACACTGCCACGAGGTCTAGGCTCCAGCGAAACAGGTCGAGCGAGCTCTTTATGTCGCGGCCAAGGGTTGTATTTTTGAGTAAAAATACTGCTTTCGATGCCTGTTTTTCATTTGCTATCGCAGATATCGAGAGTACATTTATTCACAATAAAAGGTCTCTCCGAATACCAGTTGTGCATCAATTTGTTTCGTGAAATATGCCTAATATTTCGTTTTGTCGACAATGCTGGGAGGTAGGAAGGCTGTTCGCAGAGTTTGTGGCTTTGAATGTTTTGCCTATATAAACTTCCCCTTCGAGAATCCTTTTAATTTTTGGCCGGGCGGCTGATCCAAGGGGCACAATTAACGTAATTGTGTTCACCATTATCACGTGAGTGCCTGTTTATACTTGTAGGCTTTGTACATGAATGTTCGGTGTACTGTGTTTGTGGTGTAAAGTTTTATGTGTATTATCAAATAAACGTTTTCTGAAAAACAGGCCGACAGTCAGAACGAAAAGTTGGGATTGAAGTAGGCCAAGAAAAGATATCGTCTGTAATAAACTTCCCCTTGGTGTGTAGTCGTCTGGGCCCAGTAACATCGCACAAAATTTTGAATACGATAGTATTTGTAGGGTTACGGAAACGCGAAAATTTTGGTAGATCTGTATATATGTGTGCATGTATGTATGTATGTGTGAATGTAGGTATGTATGTATGTACGTATGTATGTATGTATGTATGTATGTATGTATGTATGTATGTATGTATGTATGTATGTATGTATGTATGTATGTATGTATGTATGTATGTATGCATGTATGAATGTATGTATGTGTGCATGTATGTGTGCATGTATGTATGTATGTATGTATGTATGTATGTATGTATGTATGTATGTATGTATGTATGTATGTATGTATGTATGTATGTATGTATGTATGTATGTATGTATGTATGTATGTATGTTGTATGTATGTATGTATGTATGTATGTATGTATGTATGTATGCATGCATGTACGTATGTATGCATGTATGCATGCATGTGTGTATGTATACAAGTGTGTGCGTATGCATGCACGGGTGCGTGTGTATTTATGTAGGTATGTATGTATGTATGTGTATGCATGTATGTACGCATGTATGGCGCGGCATATCAAAATAAATAAATATGAAATGTGTTTTAAAGAAGAGTTGTCAACATATAAAAGCCTGCAGAAGGAAAACTGCATTAGCCCTTCTGAGAAATTTACGCTGCTGAAGGAAAACAATAAAATGAAACATATGTATCTGCGAAAGGTAGGCATAATATTGCAAACAAGCGAACAATATATTTCTGCTCGAGCTGGTCCGAGCACATCAGAATCAGAATGTCGCAACAAATAGTGGTCTAGCAAAGGGAACGCTGGCAATTCGAAATGAATTAAGCAGACCTCTATTCCATTCGTCTACAAATCAGCGTATAGCGTAAGGACTGTAAAAGAAATGGATGACAAGGTGTTCTAAGAAGAACCAGAAGGCTACTCTCGGCGAGATTTCGTGCAAAGCCAGCAGGAATCGTCAGAACGTTAACTTTAATTTTTTACTCCCTCCATACTCATAGTTATCGGTGCTAATTATAGATGCCTCAGAAGTCGTTTGTGTATGCAAAAAATGCTATCTATTTAAACTTTACCTTAATAAAAACGTAATACACTGGCACTAAGGCCCGTAAATTGTTCTTATAGTCACAATAAAGTGAATGGAATACTTGCGGGGACACTAGCGCAAATTTTAGTCTGCAGGTATGTTCTAGGCAATGTTTGACCGCTCTGGCTACGTTTACGCGGCATTATTGAGTAGAAAAATCAATTCGAAAATGCTGTACTCCTCTCTGTATCCTCCTCGCCGATTTCCTATGACGTTTCGTATGACGTCAAAACGAGATGGCTTGGCTTAACTGCGCTGCTACACGGCTCGCAGGTTGTCCGACAGAATCATTTGGCCCAGCATTTAGGCGGCCGGCAGGTGCCAGCTCCGCGCAATTCGTTTGCTCAGTTGTAACTAAGGCACTACACGATCGTGCCTGGAAGAATGCGCCTTCAGTTTCTTAGTTTGTAGACTGTATCATGCTCTATGTCCAAGTCGCTCTACACAAGCGCACATGCGACGTTTCGCTGAATGGTGTGCTACTAGAAACTTCTAAGGCCACTTTAACGCAGGAAAAAAGTCAGCGAAGTTAATATAGGTACTAATGTATTGAAATTTACAAAAACGTTTATCGTACAGCAAAAAACAAGGTGGGGTGAGCACGTTTGGCGCTGGGTGAATGACACAGTGGTCAGAAGCACGAACACACATCTGCGAAGGCCTTTCTGCGTAATAAATGCAGTCGCTAGAAATAAGATCTTTGTGGAAATTGAGGGCACGCTTACTGCACGAGCGTTATTCAAGAAATAATCGTCGAAGCTGCTTGGACTGCTAAACCTAAACAAACATGTGAACAGGCTATACATTATACACTTTATAGGTCTGCCCCTAACACCGCTGGGGCTTAGCCGAGTGTTTTGGAGCACTGCGTATGTTGTTTAGCAATTCAAAACTTAGAATCTGCGGCAGCGGATTTTTTGAAGTTAAATAATTTCTTTTTGGGCAACGTTTTAATACTCAATTCACCATTTTTGCGATATAACGTTAATCTATCCATGAGTGAGTTCGTAAATCGCGTGCAGACTGGCGCTGGAGAGTTCTCGTTGGCGTCGTGTAGCTAACGCGAAGTCTCTAAAAAGAACTGCTTGCGGGCACAGTCCCCAATCAGCCGACCCTTGGCCTGGTGCGAACACGCCTGTTACAATACAGGCATGGACAAGGAAAGCTCCCAAGGTGTAGGAAAAGCGCATCGCATTTGGGTGTCTCCGGTGACGGGGAGGGCGTTCATCCACTGCGTACACTTCGGCTGGTCATTCTTACGGTTCCAAGCCGTGCTGGCAGGCTTATCTGACACATGTATAGCTGGCTACGTGGGAGAAGCGTGGTATGCCGATCACGGAGGTATCGAGAATACCCAAACAACGATAACGATGGACGCCGAGCATGTTGTTGCACAGAACCAAAACCGGTTCGAATTCTGATCTTGGACATTGCCGACCACATCGCATCTCGTATGGACGTCACTGCTTTAGTTGGCACGGCCGCAAACGGCGCACGGAGGCTTTGCGTCTTTCCGGCCTAATAAAATAAATACCGCCTTATCAAACGGATAAACAATAAAAAGTGTGTTTATTTGTGCTATTCTACGCAGTGCAAGTAAAAACCGGAGCTTGAAAAATTCACTTCAGTGCTCCTTTAAGGAAGCGGAGAACATTGGCTGTCACACAGCATCGAACGGGATTTAACTCGCGTTCTTTTAAAGAATCTCTTGTACTATTAATTCTAACGTTTGCAGCGAATTCGAAAGATCGATAAATAAAAATTTTAGGCGGTATAAAATATCCCTCTCCCAAGAAAAATAACGCCTGAACACCACTAAAAAATACCAAGAAGCTTAGCTCAGGCAACCTAGGACATCGAAAGTTTGCCTTGGTCTGCTTGAGTCGTGGTTTCGCTTGTTTAACCTTTGATGTAGCTGTGTTGTCGACCTCGGCTCAAAGCCGTTCGGTCCCGTGCAACGCTCACAGATGGACGCCCGGCCTCGCTTTCACTCACAACGAACGCGTCGTTCCTCTTTGCCGGCGCAAGAAGTGTCAAGTAGCCAGAGACGACTCAGTGGCTCATGCGCGGGAGGCGGCGGGGTTGTTCAGCTGCCAATCAGCTGAGCGTCCGCAACCGCGACGGCCGCCGCCGCTAGCTGAGCAGAACGAGTGAAAACGGGGCCTTGTGCGCAGCGCCGATAGTGGGCCCGGCGAGTCACGCGATGCGCTTCAAAGGTGGGTCGCAGGGAGTGTGACTGCGGTCGAAACGTGAACTTGCGCATCCGAGGCGAAAACGTTGAACAAAAGTAGTGAAGCTTTGCTTTAAAACCTCCTACCCTTAACTTCTGCCATGTACATTTTTATGCTTTACTTACCCGTTTACACTTATTTCGTGCTAGACGAATCAGCGTGAAAATTCGATAATTCATGAGTGATTTCAATTTATGACTTTGAAAGGTGAAACAGGCTTCACTGGGAGTTCTCTTTCCCGGTACCTAGGGCCAGTACAGTGCTTAATGTTAGGAGCTGTGCATGCCTCCATTAAAATTTATGCCGTTGGCTCAGTGTCAGATAAGGAAAATTAGTACCTGAAACATGTGCTTACCGACCAAGTGTGAGACCAGGGCCACCACCGTGAGCGGCCACGACGCCATCTCGTGTCTGGCGCCATAGACATCTCGGAATGGGACGTAGAAGAAAGCTGCGCTGGTTATAACGATTGTGGAGAGGAGTGCGACCAAAGTCACGACAATTCGTATTCCCCAGAGGGCGTCTATGGGCCCCAGCACGGGTCTTGGCCGATAGCTCTCATGAGGTTTTTCTTCAGAGGTTTCATGGCCGGTTCCAGTAGTCATTTCGGTCATTTTTTAAGCATTCACGCCACGGAAGAATTCCTGAAAGCGGAGATATACTCTCCCCTAGACACAATCTAAAACGTGACTAATTAAGAGATGTTAGTTGCAAGATGAAATCAACCTTATGTGCGCTGAAACTTGAGGAATTTTGTTACAATGCCAGACGCAGCCTTGAGTGAATAGGAATGAGAGAAAGAATATTGTGATACCCTGCGTGATATAAGATCTTGGTAACGTGTGTTGCCGAAAATTATGGAGTGTATTTTCCATGAGGCTCGTACGTCAAATACACAAGTAGTTTTGTTACTGAAATAGCCATTGTTTGGCTTTATACTTTTCTTGTGGGTGCGGATTTTAGTCATAAATTATATCTTGACAGCGTCATCGAATATATCTTGGTAACTCGACACTGTCGAAGCTAGAAGGCGAAATTTATCCTTCACAAGACGAAACAAACTTCTGTTCAAGACAGGGGTAAAATGCTTAAGCAGTTTGAGCGAAAGAACGGTCACCAAAACAATATTAGTCATTGCTCTAAAACAGAATTAAAAACGAAAAACGTATCTCAGCTTTACACCTCGGAGTTCAGTAGCAAACATTTTGACATGCCTTTTGTTGATAGGCACACACTTGCAAACTTTGATTACAAGGATAGCAGAAAAGCTATAAAAATTTTTCGAAGCGCCAGATTCTATACTTGTTCGACGACTCATGTCATCGTCCACAATCGCCGCAGGTACAAGCCGCATTTTCTCACAGAGGAGAAGTTATGACTTTTTTTCCAGAAACATACAGAAAACACCAGAAGGAACTCCTCACACGCTTTTCCAGCCCCCATAAATGTCTGCACACCTGCTAAACTGTAAATAAATGCCCATTCAGGCGTGAAGCAAAATAAGCGCGCTGTTGTAAGCTAGGCCGTTTTTTTTTTCAACTCATCATTGTTCAATGCGCTGCTCTTAAAATTTCCCATTTTTTTGTTGTTGTTTCGTGGCTGTGGTGTTATGAATGGGAGTGGTATGATGGCCCCCTTTATCATGGCTGCAAAGTTGCTCTCTGTTTTCTCGCTGTTCCATTCATCATTTAAATTACTGGAAACCTAGCAAGTGAGGAGTGAATTTGCTGAAACAAGTATTACGGGGCAGGTAACAGTATTACAACGCTTCAATTTTTGACATTCAGTCGGTCCTAGTAACCGGACCAATCAAAATACTTCGAAACATGAACTACGAGTGTGGGGATCGGAATGTGCAAGGACGAATAATGATAAATTCTCAGAAATATAAAGCCCACAGATTCTTCAAAGACAGTGTTCAGACATACATACTGAATCATACAATAAATACCTCAACGCGGCCCGACAAACGCACTCAACTTATTGTTCCTGACCTGTGGGCAGCCAGTACTTCATTATAAAAGAACGGCCTCTACGCCTAGCGCGGCCCGATTGCACTCCAAATGTCCCATGATGATTATATGCACCACCACAGTAGTGGGATCCTATCCAGTTGCGAATAGCTTCGAATGTACGCCGCAGACCGACTCCGTGTCAAAGCACTTACAGCAACTAGTTTCAGGTGTATGAATTATAAAACAAGGTATCCTCTAATCTCTCCGTCTTTACCGCTCCATCCGCCCCGATTGTCTGATCTGTGCGTAGTGAACAGTACCTTTGTCGCCTTTATTAAATAAATATGAAGTTCTTTAGTAAGTTGCATCGGGGATACAAAGAGACTTGCTCAAGGTTAATTTCAACATAACGTTATTCGGTACCGGATTCTCCGCTTGCCGATAGGTTATTTTTTGTGCAGAGCTTAATGGTCATCGCCATTTTGGAAGCACATCACATGTACGAATAGCTGGTGGATTTTCACTGACAGGTTTAAATGCGTAGTTTTTGCTTCGGTAAATTACTCGAACGAGTACAAATTT
Organism: Haemaphysalis longicornis; assembly: GCA_013339765.2. NCBI lineage: Eukaryota > Metazoa > Arthropoda > Arachnida > Ixodida > Ixodidae > Haemaphysalis > Haemaphysalis longicornis. The sequence continues at coordinate 22,404 of JABSTR010000456.1, read as the reverse complement.
TAGCTGCTAATTTTTCAAATCAAGGTACGAAGTTATGGCTCGTATTCACTTATGCCTGTGTTCCGCAGCTTTAACTGCTAGGGCGTGTGTAGTGAAACAAACTCTTCCCGCACCTTCTTACCCTGGGGCCATCCAGAGCAACTAAGAAATAAATAGAACGAGAATGTGATACGCACGTCACTGGTGTTGCATTCCACACAGGCTATCCTTGCATAAGCAGTTAATGGCCTCCGGTAAAAGTCGTTACACGGCGGCGGCAATAAAACAGCAACTAAAACAAAATTCTTAGCCCAAGCCAGCAAGCAGTCTGAACCCGCTCTAAATGCATAATTGTTTTCAGGTGGTTTTACGACAGATGTGCATTCTACGCAGCGTTTGTGTTTTTGGTTGAACAATATTATCTTTGTAATTTGCATTACACGTTTTTTTTTGCAGTCGTATAGAGCAAAAGACAACAAGCGGAAGCCGAGTCATCCGCATTGCCGTTATACTTCCGGCCGTTAACCCCAACCATCCACTGCTCCTGAACGATTGAGCCTGACGGTGGCCACACCTGTATTACAACACCACATGTCGCCGCACTTCACGCTTCAGTTGTGCTTTCCACTAGGCGAACCCTCACCATCAAAACAGGTTGTTACATTTGTTTCAACGTGAACAAAACGATTTGAATTATTCGAGCCTAATTACGGTTAAGCGGGTATAACCCAGCACTCTATGTAGTTCGAAACTTGCCTACTTTGTTGCAAGAACGTTTTTGTAGTTTTAGGCTATGAAAGATTTCTCCGCCAGACCTCAACGCGGAAGCATATATATGGCCGCATAATGAGCCTGTCCTCCACTCCACCTTTCTTCCTCGATCGGCTTAGTGGAGGATACCGCAAAGCTGTTTACATGCAAAATCGCTTTCAAGAATCACCTCGACTGGAGGCTCGAGTGGACTGTGAATTCAGAATATGCGGGTTAGGGTAACACACCCTAAACGTGTCCAAATATCTGCCCGTCCGTACTAGTGTTGCAAATATCCATCAAACTGGTTATCAGGAAGAACCGGCTTGGGGAAACCGGCATGGGGAGAAAGCCGATTGTCGGTTATGCGAGCTTTCAACAAAAAGTATATCCAGTTTCAATGGTGGATTAACCTCGTATTCGGATATGTAAACGCAGTAATTAGAGGTTCCAACACGCTATTCGATTGTTTTGTTGGGTAGTGTGTATGATATAGCGTGTGAACAGCGCAATAATTTTTGCTTTTAAACTAGGTTCTTTAACCAGCAGTCCACACTCTTTTGACAACTATTTATTGTTAAAAACAATTTCCCCGTTATACACTCATTGTAATACTTAAAATGGTTATTTTAATGTTTTGTAATATAGCGTAACTAGCAAGGTGCAATTTTTGTGACTACTCGTCACTCACACTGACTTAACTGCGCGCCCAGGCCTGCGAAGAAACGGACATAACACCGTGCGCAGGAAACACTGAAAGCTTTATGCCTTATTGAGAGGTGACATTGAATGACTGTGGCGTCGACACGAATGAATAAATAGAAAAAAAAGAATTCTTTACATCAAACAACATGATTATTGATAGCGCCTATCAATGGTCACGCAAATATTTGAAACCATACAACGTTTTGCAGAGGCTATTTATTGTCGTGATCAAGTTGACGTCATCGCTCTTTATTAATCAAAGCCATTTGACAAGGTCAGCCATACCAAGTTCACTGAAAGCTTTAGGGTAAAATAACAACTTACAAAATATTAAATGGATCAGGCTTCTTCGCGCAATAGATAAAAATTGTCGAGATAGATGGCGAGCGATCCTTTTTGCTTCTGTATCATCAGGTGTACCTAAGGGGTGTGCTTAGGGTTCAGTTTTCTTTCTACTGTATATTAATTATATTACCATTGATGAAAATCCTATTGCTTGAAGTGCGGTGCTTGCAGATGATTGTCTGCTGTTTGGGATGTTATAACAGGTGAGAAAAATGACATATGCAAAGCAATTTCAATAAAGCTGTTTCAGGAAGGTTCACGAATAAGAAAACGCCATTCATGTTTTCATACTCTGTGATTATATTGTAATTAGCGTTCTACAAAACTGAAATATCTTGGCGTAACAATCACGAGTAACCTTAGCTGGAATGAACATGTCACAGACATTTGTGGATCAGCCGAGCACAAGCTTGGTTTGTTAGGACGTAATTAAGGGATGCTTCTCCAGATATTCAACTGAAGGCATACACTACGTTCGTTTGACCACAATTAGAGTACGGTAGCTTAATTTGGGACCCGCATCAGCAATACTGGACATATCAGAATGAATTCAGCAAATGGTGGTTAGGTTTGTTTTTTCTTACTACGTCAAAACACACACGGTAACCGCCATGATTACCAGGGATGGTCTCACTACGTTGCCTATGCTGAGGAAGATCGGCGGCCTTAAATTTTTATATGAACTTTTGAACAATTATGCTGAGGTGGGGTCTCAGTTTGTAGTTGAAGCAAACTGGAAGATCACCGCGAAATATTCACACCTATATTATTATACCCTATGTTAATTCGTTATTATGTATCATAATTGTGTTATGATTATTATGAAGCACTCTTTCATTGTCTAAACAACTGTTGAGTGGCACCGCTTGAACCCATATGTATTTCGTGTCAACAATATAATTGGCGCTTTTGAAAGAAGTTCAGAGCATTCCTTGTGTGAACTTTGTATTGCATTCCCCCCCTGTTGCAGGCCGGAAGGGATCACGCTATTGAAAATATTTAACTACAGAAACACGATTGACGCCAGACTAGAAGCGCACGAAAGCATGCTAGCCGTCTTTGAGAGATGAATGAACCAAAAAAGACCTTCATTAGAACAAGGGCGGCCAAGGGCAATTTATAAGTCATTTCAAGAAGGTGAACAGAAGTCGCAATTTATATCGTGCGTACACAAAATGGTTACGTTACTATACTTGGCCTTTCATAGTAAAGTACAGTGCTCCAAATTACAGCGGGGTGGGTAGCACATAATTTTTAATTAAATATAATAAATTTTTTGTGGCATGTCGGTAGGTATTAGTTTAATGTCACCATGGCGCCTGTTGCTTACAGATTCCGATACAGAATTATCCATTATGGACATCAAACTGTGAGGTGGGCGGGTTGTCTGTCTACGAAAACGCAACATCAAGTTCATTTATTTATTCTAGTGTGTGGTCTTGTGATTTGACATGTCCTTTACCTTGTGAAGGAACCTTCCGCATGTTTTGGCATCATGGATATCAGGCAGATTCTGTTGGCGAGCTGATGGGTAACAACGGAATTGAAACGCTGAAGCCCGGAAGACAGTTTCTCCGCCTTAAACTATTTTATTTCTTTTATCAGCGAAACTTTTTTGAACTGACGTCCCTTCTTAAAATCCTTTTCTATTCGTCTACTCGTCACTCTCATCCTCTGCCCTTAACCCCAATATGCGCTCTACCAGTCTGTTTGGCATATCTTTTGTTCTGGCAAAATAATGTTTGCAACAATACGTTCCATAATTTTCTTAACTGTCTTGGTTTATTGCAAGCAAATGTGTAGTTGTGCCTCCTCAGTTGTGCCTGGCCACCACTGTTTTATACCTGCTTTGGTTGTTCTTGCCTTTGCTGTTTGCATTATCGCATGTTTGACATTCTTACCACCTTATGCCCCTCCTATTTGGGCCCCTGGCCTGCAGTGTGTTAAGAAATAAAAACAAATAGGCACACAAATAGTCTTTTTGTATTCATCAAAGATAGGCAGAATTTATTAATGCATTGTGATTACTCTTTCCACCTTGTTTTGTAAAACTTGCGGTCCAGGACAAAATTAATGTCGAACAACCGCAGTACTGGTGGTAACTGTATGAAGCCACCAGTACCATTTTTAAGTTCCTCCAGAAAGAAATATCATACCACTTACCATGACTGTTCACTGTAGTCTAGGAATGTGCCGAGTTATGGAGTCATGCGTGCATAAACTGACTTAAGTTCCTTGTTTCCGTGCTGTAGGAATCGGGGGCGTGACTGCCCTGTTTATGTATAGCTATTTAGATGTTTTTATTTGATATCCATGGTGCCATAACACATAACACGCGGAAGCTTAGGCATAAACAAAAAAGCGAAATAAGGCCTAGCTAAATGAATTGCAGGAATGTTTTACACGTGGAAACTATGCTACAAGTGCTTACAGTTAAAGAGGGTGCCGCCTTCATTAATTTTTCGCTTACGTTTTTACTGGGAGTTAAACATATTTGCAATGGTGCAGACGCTAAAAAGAAGTCGTCTTTAAAAGCGACGGCCAACGGGGTGCCATAATATCGGATCCGAAGAACGTGCTCTGGTATGCAAAGATATCTTTCGTACAGGGAACAGCGGATATCGGAATATCCGGATGCAAAACCGGTAAACAAGGCATGCTAAATGATCACTTCAATTATCCAGTTACGCTTCTTTCAAATTTCAATAATCGGTGAATCGAATAACTGGATAACCAGTTTGAATGCAAAACCAGTTTGGTGTCATGCCACTATACAGTACACGTTGACGACACACTTTACAGGTATACCAGGGCTATTAGGGCCAAAAGAATAGCCATTATACAATTCTTCACATGCCACAGTACGTCCAATCGCGTGATTACGAGGATCACTAAGTTTGATTGATTATGGGGCTTAACTTGCCCATACTGGACCTGGACTATGTGGCGTGCCGTAATGGCGGGCTCCGGAAAAAATTGGACCAGGTAGTTACAGTCATCAAAACTGTTAACAACAACAAAACACGAGGTGCCTGCCTACGCACAGAGTGGCAGCTCACGATAGCTGCAGCCGCATCTTTGGGCGCCTGGTTATCGGCACTCAAGATGCTCCCCTACTGCACTCGGGTGCTTCAGTACATGCACACAGCCTGGCTTAGCAGCCCGAGCGCTATCGTAAGCTGTCGCTCTGTGCCTACGCTGGCACCTCGTTCTTTGTTGTTGTGAATTGTTTTGACGACTGTACGCTAACGTGGCCTAGCTGTAGACAGACGGGCGTTTTCGCTGTTAGCCCCCATCAGATAAGCAGCCACTGCGGCCGGGATCAATAGCGGGTGGGTCCGTCCGGTCAGCAGCGCAACTCTTTATCCACGGATCCATAACTGCGGGTGATCTCTCAATTTCTGGGATGGTGTGGTGAGCTGAATTGCGGACGCGTGAACACAGCAGACCAGTTTTGTGATGCCTAATACCGGAGCGCAGCTCCGTACGAGGAGCGATGCTGTATGAAAACGCATCGCTCAGGGATTAACCGGGTGTATTACCGTTACTCACGATGTGACAATGTCCACTAGGGGCGTTTTGACGTCATTTCTTTTTGTTATTTTAAAGTACAAGAATGTTCATACACTTCTTGTAAATTTTTGAACTTGAAGCAAAACAACACTAAAAACGGAAATGTGTAATGGCAAATCAACAAAGCCTCAAAAAAATAAACGAACCCTTCGGCTAACACTCCAGCTACTCTTAATTACAACGTGTGGTGCAACAAAAATTCTGCCTGTTTGAGATGTTGAGCTGCTTGTGCCCCGATTTATGAACGCCAAATTATGGTATTTGCGGAATGCTGCCATTCCCGTATTTACAGACAGGTATATTCTTCTGAACATTTGCTTTTGTTGTATACGCTATCTGCGAAATCTCGAACTCCTAGCGATTTGGAACCAGTCAAGCAGGCACTTTTAACGCCGATAGTCTTTCTTGGGCTACATAAACGCAGAAATTTTGGTCTGTCTGCCTGTCTGTCTGTCTGCATGTCTGTCAGTCAGTCAGTCAGTCAGTCAGTCAGTCAGTCAGTCAGTCAGTCAGTCAGTCAGTAAGTCAGTCAGTCAGGTCCGTCAGTCAGTCAGTCCAGTCATCAGCAGCCAGCCAGTCTGTCTGTCTGTATGTCTGTCTGTCTGTCTGTCTGTCTGTCTGTCTGTCTTGTCTGTCGCTGTCTGTCTGTCTGTCTGTCTGTCATGTCTGTGACTCGATCCAGCCACCCGGACATAATTAAACAGGAGCTGCGCAATAGTCTTATATACCCACAGCCAAATGTATACGTCAAATTCCAGTGTAAATGTTCATACTTGTCAACATTGCTAAAAAGAACAGGACATTATGCAAATATAAGGCAGAAATTCATACATGTGTGAAATTTGCAGTATTTGTTTGTTAGAGAATACACACATGCTTGGTTTTGCTATCGCAAATAAAACTACTAAATGAACTGCTGAAACCGTCGCCTGCTGTTGCCCGCGCTCCCTGGCGACATTTTAAAAAATCAAAAGGCAACAGCAAGGAAATGTTCCACTAGATAGGTATTTTGTTCCGCTTGGAACGCTCATGGAGTAGGGCAACGTGGTTCTATAAACATTTTAGTAGAATGCCTCGGTCCACGCGCGTCTCCTCCGTATGGTAACGCTGGCACCGACGAACCCGACTTGTAGCAGTGGAACGCGGTAAATTTATATTGGCTTGAGCAAACCTCTAGCTTGTTACCTAGGAAGGAACGAGAAGTGAAAGGAGCAGCATGAGAGGTGAAAGGGAAAGAGAAGGGAAATATTTACTTGCCTGGGGCGTGGGTGGACTATCCCCTTCGTCAACATTTGCTACGATAGCAGCAGATATGCAGCCAATTTTTTCTGCTTTCGATATATACAACTCTATCCGGCAGTTTTTATGACAGGAATTGCCTCTACGGAAAAAAAAACCTCCTCAGTAGTTCAAATGCTAATATCTCCAAGCCGCAGTGTGCGGGGAGGGTGAAAGCTAACGAAAACATTGGATAGCCTTGCGTGAGTAGTATGCTGCATATTGGCACACGCATACATATATAAGCACGCAGTTGCACACTGTACGTGCGCAAAATGGTTTCTGATGCGTAATCTCCTTGTGGTGGCATTCAAGTTCCGGAATAGTGAAAAAAAATGTTTTGGCATTTTGGACCGTTTGTGCGATTAGTTTGGTCATTTTTTGTAATTCAAGGAATGACGAATAGAAATGTTAAGTTAGTCTGCACCGATATATCAACTCATGGAAGATGACCATTCCCCTATTGCGTGCAGCATTTCGGAAATGACGGCGAGGTTGTGATAATAGGTACTTCCACCCCTCACTATACTGGGCAACGTGCCATGGAAACGGTAAAAGGGGACACCAATATTACACCAGGGCTTCTAACTGCGCGTTTAAAATCAGGTAAAGGAAAGTGTTTATAGCCATTGCTTTGCAGCTGAGAAACACGCTCGTCCTGCCAGTGAACCGGAGTAGGCTGCTATTGCTGCTGTTGCTGCTGCTGCTGCTGTGATGATGATGATGATGATGATGGCAAACTGAGCCGATAGTTTCTGCAGTGACGCATGGGCGTCGTCAGGAAGTGCAAAACGGGCATTTGCCATGCCCACACCTCAAGCCAAACCAGCACAATTGCCGTTTCCCTTCGCCCTCTCCCTCTCCCCCCACCGGACAATTGGTGTAAAATAAGGAGAGACCTAGCCGCTACGTCCCGGCGATACGATGGTGCTTCTATTTACAAGATGGCTATGAAGAAAGACGAAGCAGCTCGAGCGAGAGCTGCTCCCGCGTGATGACAAGCACCGATGATGATAATCTATCTCATCGGTGCAGCAATGATGACCGCTATAAAGTTTCTACAATTGGTTTGCCCCCCTCAGGACAAAATCCTGCGGACGGCCATGCAGGGACGTCGAAAGTGAACAAAGCGGCTCTGGTGCGATGACTGGTCGCCGTACGACTGCCTACCGGAACGCCCTTATCATGGCTGCCCCGTGCGTATTTTGTTTCTGCTTTTAAAGATAAAAAAACCGTTTACTACATTTGAGACCCTCTGAGCCATTGCCAACTTCTCCATGATATCCGGTACATATGTGCCGGATATCATAGAAATTATCCGAACATGGGGCCAGGAATTAGGCCTAAACTCAGAGTTTCACTTGCTAGGTCGCCTACCATTTGAGGCATTGCTCGGCATGCCTGTAGGATCAACTTTAAGGTTATCCAAGTTTACGTCTAAACCATGTGTCGCTAGGCCGAACGACGGGTATTCATTTCCAGCGTTGTTAACCGGTACCGGATGGATAAAAAATTAATCCCTGCACGCAGGTTGACTTCGTGAGACTTCACACTGTAACGTTACTCCAGCCTTGCTGACCTCCGGCGTATACACGAAGGGCACTGTGGCTAATATAAGAAAGTGTTACTATCGTGCTACATTGAAATAAGTGCAACAGAGCGCGTGGCTTTCAATTCATGCCGCGCATCCCTGCGACAGGCGGGGTATGCCCAGGGGGAACCAGTTACGGGAGTTCGTGACCAACATTGAAATGGAAAGGCCATCGTCTTTCCATCGTCTGTTGGGCGCTCAGCACGAAATTCAAAAAAAGGAATATAACTACGTGCGTCGTTTTCTTGGAGCGAAGCTACGAAGATAACGCTCGCATAAGCGGGCCCCGAACGTCGGGAAGACGCATTCTTCCGTGATGTTACTGACCGACGGCCGGTCCGTGTGCATGGCTCTCTCATCAGAATCTTTACATTCTATTCTTAGAGCGTTTTATTCTTGCATCCCCATTGACGTGTGAGAGATTCGGCTCGTTTGGCTTCACGGTCACTGTGGGTTAACCTTCAATGAAACCGCTGACATTAGGTAGAACAGCTTTGGCTCTAACGATCGTACAGGTTCTTCCCCCGCTTTCTTGCGTGTTGTTTGCAGGTTATCGCCAATATCTGTTGAATCGAGATGCCTCTGATCACTTGTCCTGAACTTGACCATCTCAGGGCCTGCTGGAAGACACGCATCTGCCAAACTTGCGTGGGCGAACTATCGCTGACTTCTTTTCGCCTCCACTTAAACGGTGCATATATAAGGCAAATCTGTCAACCTCCCCCTTCCGCAACTTTTGCCAAGAAATTGAATCCGAAGAACATTTCTTCCTTTTTTGCCGCCGATTTTCTAATCATCAGAGAAGGCTGCTGGAGATTTCCACGCGTTGTCTTGGACTGCCTCTTGACTGTACCGGTGCTTTTGTCGTTTGGGGGCGCTAGGCTGGGCCGGTGCTATAGGGACGTGTGCGACGGCATCCACTCCTTCATTTCAGAGACAGCTCATCTGCAGTGTTAAAATATTCTGATTAGGCTGACTTTCACCTAGTTTTTCTGCTCTTCTTTTTTGTTTTTTCGTGTTTTTTTTTCTTTCTCTCTCTTGACCATGGACGAAATTCTTTCTTCTCCTCCAATATTTTGCATCGCAGGATTGATTACAATGGAAAAAGAGTTCTTCCTGGTCAATCCTCCTAACGGGGTAAGCGCCATTTATCGGGCCACCACTACCACCAGCCAAAACACTCGCACGCCTAACAATGACGTTCCTGGACACGAACTCCGGTAACTTGTTCCTACTTTGCATACGCCCAGGATGCGCGGCAGGTACTGAAATCAGCGCGCTCCGTTGCTCGTACTTCAATGCATCATGATAGTACTTACCAACACAGTTGCACGCACAGGCAATGGTGTAACAGAAAACGCATTTAAAGGAATATGTGCTTTGTCTTCAGTACTCTGTGCGTACTCTGAAACCTAGCACAATGTTACATGCTTAGTGAGAGACACCTGCGTAGTCCGTTATTGGGTGAAGATTCGGGGCGAAAATTTTAATTTTCGCTTCACAACGAATGGTTAGATTTTTTCTACATTCTGTTTTTCATATCGCAATTAACGGTACCATGAAGTTTTGTTCTTATCAGAACATATATCGAAATAAAAAAAATCATTGCCATTTCGCTCTGTGAAGGGGTTTGACCGGCCGAGTTGTTTGTGATTTATTAGCTGGCCACAAATACTAGCTCAAACCGCGATAAGTCGCCTGGGAAACCTTCAGCGGGATTCTATTAACACCGATGACTTGCCTTCACCGCTGCGGTATTCGTGGTCGCCACGCACATTGCGGCTAGGCTTCGCGTCCGCGGCTGGATCCTCGTCGCTGATATCTTTCTGCCATGCTTGTGCCTATTGCAGGCCATTTCGTTTGGGAAGTCCAATTTACAGGGAACCAGCTTTCAGGATGTCCCTAAAATCAGCTTCATTTTTATACTCAAATGCGTTGCTCGGGGAAATCTTTCCATGGGAAGTACTTTATGCCATCGTCCATAAACTCTTTAAGTGGATTGCTCTGACTGGTGGCCGAAGACAGTCGCATTTCCGAAGTGTCGTCTGGGTGCACTGTAATTTATCGCCAGGTAGATGCCTTGTAATTATTTAATGCACGTAATTTAGTTTAATCCCGCTTTGTTTTAGTGTTTTATTTATGCTTAGGCACTGTACTGTGTTGCACCAATATAACATTCCCCCTCTGTAATACCCTTCATGAAGGGTGTTAGGGTTACTTTGAAATAAATAAATAAATAGATCAATAAGTGAACACAGGGCGAACTGGGGCTAGGAACGCAAAAAAATGTGGGAGTTGCCCATAACAGATTCCCAGGAAAAAAAACGTCTTCCATACTCCTGGCGCATGCGTGCCGCCAAAAGCGCTAGCACAAATGTTCTGGTCGCGTCCCGAGATAGAACTCAAGGCTGCGAAGAACCTATTGACCCCGTCAGAATGTTTGTTTTTCGCGCTTGCTAACACAGCTGAGACCCTCTTTTGGGAGTGCTGTCGAAGAACTAACATTAAACTGAAAACAAGAACGAAAACGGAATTATTTTTCCTACGTTTGCGTTTTGCGAAAACCTAGCGTTTCAGGCATCTATCGTTTTCATCCTGAATAGGCCACGTTCTTTTTAGTGCGTTCTAAGGGCTGACATATAGTAACAAGATTGGGCACTTAACGATTTAAGTACTGTCATAGCAAAAAAAAAAACATTTCAATTTGTCGAATAAAAGGGACAGTACCAACTAATGGAATTTTGAAGAAGTAACATTCCTACGAAGATATGCATGCGTGCATTCAGCTACCCTCATGTTCTTTACTAGGTAGTTTTGACACTACAATCAAAAAGTGTAATATTATTACCTGGCGTGCAGGAGAAATGATGCCACAATGGTTGGTAGTGAATGCTATATGTACATTATAGTAGCCATGGCCATGACGTTGGGCCCATGGCACCATGTTCTAATCTTCTCCTCGCCTTCGTCGGTCTCGTGGCAATAATTTCATTTTGTGAATGTAGTTTCCCCTCAGCTTTCGTCTCATGTGGTCATTGTGGTATCGTTGCGTCATTCTTAATCACACAGAAAAAACAAATTTTGGCACCTGTTTCTATGACGACGACACTATTATCCCTGAATATTCAATCAAAATTGATGAAATAGATCCATGGTTGACTTTATAGTCAAGGATTCCAACAGCACCGTGAAGAGCACGTCGACAGTTCTTCAGAAAGGAACAGCCTGTACCTACTGTATACGCCGTAATTCTTAGCTATCATTGCCGTTGTTTAACCAAAAACTCTTGTGAGGTTTGATGTGCTCCAATAGCCATTTTGCGCAAACTTCGGAATACTTCCGCATTTATCTTCGGAACACTTATTCTGACGTTATGCAGTGCACTCGTTGACATGCCGTGCCGCTGTTATTATGACTAAGTGTATCATAGAACCTAGGAAGCGTACTGCTAGGAACATTACCCCCTAAACAGCCGCGTAAACATGGTGGCTCTAAACGTAAAGCTATATTGCCAGTATATAGCTATAGTTACAGGATAACGTCTTCAAAATGTATATTGAACATGTTAATTTGCCATTTTTAGAACATAGTATTTCAAAAACGGGAACCATTGCCGTTAAGTAAACGTCCACTTCACAGAAACACCACTTTATTGAGGTCCCGTATGTCTGGAACCTCTCTTGTACTTTTCTGGAACGCCAGACAGAGTACGATAAGGGCTATCAAGAAGTCCAGCCCAGCAAGAAGCGTATAAAGGTTGTCAAAAGACCCCAGTTGGTCGCGGAAGTAACCTAGATGTGAGAACAAAAAATAAAAAATACATTCCACTTCACCACCAATTTGCAGCAAAACACGTGTGGTTAGCTGAATTTTATGCAGGAAGGTGTCAAAAAGTGAAGGAAGCATGCAGCTCAGGCCGAAGTTTTCTTATAAAGAGCATTCAAGGAACCGGCCTAAAGCAACAAGCACCTTAAGGTTAGCATTGATTTGTCAAGAATTGTTGGGAAGAATGACATAACTCCTGCGATGCCAGCGCAGATTTTTTGGGCATGCGCTCATGCTGGGTGCAAGTTCGCAAGTGGTTTACTAATCCTATGCAACTGGATTTGTTTTCGTATATTTCCGTAATAATGTTTGGGGCTAATGAGCAATACATCTCATGTTATATATATTGCCGTAATGGTAGTGTAGCTATTAAAGACAAAAACCAGAGTTGCCCGTGTGTTCTCGGTTTGGCGGACATTAAAAAACCTCAAGTACCAGAACATATTACGCCGTGTTCGGCCACATGGACCCTGCTGGAAAACTTGTAGCTTGGAAAACAAATTTTTTTACGAACGACCATGAAACAAATTCATTATTTCATCGAAAAGCTAGGCCCCGATGGGTACAAATTGTTTGCTGATATAACAAGCATTTTGCCCGGCCGCACAGCCACGCAAGCGTCCCATAGAAGCGTGCTAAGGTACATTGCTTTTATTCCTGGCCAGAAAAGCAAACAATTAGGTGTGCGGTCACTTCAATATTCCACGGGGATATCGGTTCCAATTCCAGGAAAATTTTTGTACCGGCACTTGTAAACTATTTTTATGCGCGTAAACATCAGTCTTGCATTCAGTAAAAATGAGATGTCCGGCGTATGTACAAGTCAAAACGGCTTAAACCTTCGAGATTGCGAAACCTTCATTAGCGCGCGCTTTGCAATAATAAACATACAAGAGCGCGAAGAGGCGTCATCCTCTCCTATTTTTTCGCCGTTAATAACAAGAGCGCTAATTTCGTGGTAATTCCTGGCATGGGCATTTGTTGCACCATGTTCGATAGAACATGTTTTTTATTCTGGAAGCGGGCATGCGCTGCGACGCTTTCCAAGGAGCTTCTTTCGCATTATTAAAACACAAAAGAGAGCAGTCTTCTAGCCAGCACTTGGGCATTTTAACGCCTATTTATTTGCAAATGTTGAAAACACTCTCCCTACAACAGGGCAACATTAACCGCAGGCAAAACTTGAAGGAGCAGTCCGGTGCGTTAAAACAGACATTAACTGTTCCGGTATCACATGTCCTTGAAGCTCGTATAAGTATTTTTACCTTCGCCAGAGTATGGCGCTTTGATGTAATATACGTATTTTTGGGGCCGGTTTTGTCTGTTGAAGGGCAGCTTCGCCACTTGTTTTCGTCATTTTAATATGACCCTGCCTGTATTTAATCAACGCAGGGTATTTTACACTATATTTGCGTCTTTGACTTGTTAACACTTTTGGAATACATGGATAATATTTGAGTAAGATCAGGTGTTTGCTCTCTGGAACGTTGGCTTTCTCTGCGATATAAGTGACAGGTGCACTACTGGGGACAGAATTGGAGAAACTTACCCTTTGTTATCAGAAAACGATTTTATTACAGTATGAGAGTTAGGTATAACGGAATTAGATGTCCTTTCCACAGATCGCTGAAACAAGTGACAAAATTACCCTGCCACTTAGTGGGATGGTCATCAGACGTACACCAGAATGAACAGTTCGAAATTATACATATAGCTGTGGAATGAGAACTCAAAATGAAGTATGAAACGAAAGTTTCGCGTTGAAGCATATCCTTAAAAAAGGCTTTAGTTTTTTCCTTCAGTCCCTGAAGGAAAGCTGAGTGACACGAATCAAGTTCTCCAAAAGTTTTGAATTTTCATCATCATCAACAGGCTTACTTTCTTGCATCGCGTTTTTGATGTGGCGATCGCCATCAGTGATGCAAAGTAAGCTTTGCTTTCTGTCTGTGCCCAAGAGGCATAACCGGGTAGACGTAGGCTTCATAACCCGAAAGATCCAGATTAGATTCCGACCCAGGGAGGTGTTTTTTTTCTTAAGACCCTAAATAAAAGCTCAGTGGGAACGACGTACTTTAAACGTTTGAATTTTAATAATGTTCATTAGGCTGGACTTCCTCCTGCAGCGTGCTTTCGCCGCTCGCGGACCATTCAGAGAAAGGTAGATAGTTTCACTAGAAGAATATTTTTACGGGGGCATCGTAATGTAAGATTGTACAAATTTCATTTGAGCAAAACTAGTATCAAGTTCTCCAAAATAATTGTCCAGACGTAAAGGGGCCGGGCCAATGCATGGACAAAAAATGTAGCTTTGATACGCCCAGCTGGACAACCGGTACTTCCCCTACAAGCCATCTTCGCAAGTAAAGGCTAAGTAACGCCCTATGATTGACGGGGTAACCAGATGCACAGGGCACAAGGAAAGCACCCAGGAGTCCCCATGTGACCGTCAACATCTCGACGCCCAAGTAATCGGCCACGAGGACGGGTTTTATGGCTAGAATCGTGCCCGACGCCAAGCTTGTTCCGACGACCAACACGGTGACGTGTCCCATACGCTGACGAGCCACCGTAGCAGGCCAAGCACGTTGTCTTCACAAGCAAGTTCCACACGACGAGCGAATAACCACTGAAGGCCAAGGCGTCCCAGACGAGAGGCGAAATGAGGCACCCGGTTATTGTGGCGGCTGCACCGTACATAATCAGTGACTCCGCTGCTAGCATAGGTAAACCCTTATCGAGGGCGTAGGCTACTATAGTAGTGATAATAACCGTGTAAGTAAAGTCGTACAACACGTAGGCGGACAATATTACGTAAAGCGCGGGTGAAGCAAAACAGACCCGAAGGCTCAACCAAAGACTTTTTGTACCAGTCAGTGAAGGAGCGGGTATATTATTTTTTGTCTCTCCGTCATTCCCAGGAGAACTGCCCGAATATTGTGCCTGGGATTGGCCTGTTCTACAGCCCGAATTTTGCTGTGAATGAAGATCACGCTTCATGCGCTTCAAACCCGCCGATAAACTATTAAGGGGAGCAGTGTTGCCAGAACTAGGATATTTATTCTGCGCCTCAGAGTTTCGACTCCATTTTGGATAAGAAGATTCACTTGTACTAACGGAACTTTTATGATCGTCATCATTCTTGTCTGGATTCTGGCTTTCAGTTGCGCACCCCGTTGCGTCGGCCATTCGGAAGTCCTTGCAGAAAGAAAACCTATCTTTTAAAAAATTGGACAATTTTGACCGACCCGCAGCACTGTTTACTCTCGAGTCAGGCGAGCCTACTTTAATTTCTGCTCCCTCGCATTCGTGTATGTTTACGTTTGCTGTAGGTAATTTATGCTTTTGCTCCACCAGCGGGGTTTTGCAGGTCTGCCTTTTAACGAGATTAGTCTTAGCCGTGTCGAAACATGGCAGACTCATAGTTTGTTCAGGACGCTTAAGGAGGAACACTATCGGTGTGATGTTCATCGTGAAGGCTCCCAGTAGCACCAGTGTGTCGTAAATATTGTAGATGTCCGTGAGGGCTGAGAGAATGATTGGAAGCACCAGGCCCGATGACGTCCAGCCAACTGATTTCAACCCACTTACGGTGCCCCGAAATTTCTCAAAGTAATCCATGGTGTACATTGACAGGCATATTTGAAGTACTCCGACACCAGAACCTGCGAAGAAAGTAAATACACTTATGGTAGTTTGTAAAACCTTTGACTTATCTTGCTTGGTGCAAGAACACTTGTGACCGAAACGAGTAAAGCAGTCCAAAGGGTGAGGATCACAAGGTACGTAAGGCACTTCATAGTTTAGCGAAAAAAGGTCTTTATATCCAGTAACAAAAATAAGCGTAGGCAAAGTACAAGGTAAATGAACATACAAATAAAGTTGAACTATACAGCACTTCTATTTGCATTGCACAGCTTGTAAAATATAACGTTTCCAGGGATATTTATTGTTATTGCCAGCACAATCAAGAGAAAAATAAACGCGAATAAATAAAAACAAAAAAGTACTAATTAGAAACTTCTGTGCTGGGAACACCGTAGGTTTGACAACGAAGTTACTCTAGATTTTCTAAAAAAAAAGAGGCTTTTCAGGCTAACGTTTTTTCCCGATGATTTAACCCGCGTACACGAGAAGAATGCAACCGTTTTCCGGCACTGCCAGAAACAATTTTAGACCAGAAACGTTTGAACACTACAAACGTAACGTTGTGTTAGTACGAGGATTAGTACAAGTTGGTTTTTAGGGTCTTTTGGCCTTTCGTTGTGCTTTTGTTGCCGTCATTGCAATATTCCCGTAACAAAATGCGAACCCACACTTCTCTCTTGATGCGTTCTGCCCAGCTGAACGGCCCTTCAATAAATAAATAAATAAATAAATAAATAAATAAATAAATAAATAAAAATAAAAAATAAATAAATAAATAAATAAATAAATAAATAAATAAATAAATAAATAAATAAATAAATACATAAATGAGCAAATAAATAAATTCAGCTGTTACCCAGAATTTGTAAACATCCGACAGACATTTTCAAGCGAAAGCTTTCTTAGAGGCACCGATGGTCTTGTGTCAAAACACTAATGGCTGTGCCCATTGACCGGTCCGTCGACCGAAAAGTACGGATAAGATCTCTAGATAAGGTGTGTGTGTGAAACCGGGCTGTCATTCTGTCAAAACAGCTACTTGAAAGTCTCAAAAACAACGATTCTAGATAAGACAATATACGCATCAATGATAAAGAAGGAGTGGAATAGTATACTTTGGGTATAAATGTAGATCTTTTGTTGATGCGTTTACTTATAGCGCATAAAATCGCCGCATGCGTCCGTTTTTCGTTTGCGATTTGGGTCTTCGAATATTTGACAATCGATTGGGCGAATTTTGATTGATTGATTGATTGATTGTAGGGTTTAATGCGCTGACGGAACGCAGGCGATTAGGCGTGCTGTAGTGGAGGCATCCGGATTCATTTTGACAACGTTTTGACAACGTTGGGATCGCTAACGTGCGCAGAAATCGCGTACACACGGGCGTTTTTTGCTTTCCGCCTCCATTAGAAAAGCGGCCGCCTCGGCCGGCAATCGAACCCGCGCCCTCGATTGGACAAATTTTCGCCGAAGGTTGGACGCACGAGTAGCTTTCCTGCTGATCTCAAGTTTCTTTGGGAAGGGGTGGTGAATTTTTCTCTCAATAAAAGCGGAAGAGGCAATGCGAGCCGTTTCTCCCTTACCGTTTCAATTAGCTTTGTACGACATATAATGAATGCTTGTTTCCATCTGCGATTTTGCATTGACAATTTTTTACATTCAAAATATTGGTATTTGTGAAAAATATACATCGGTTTCTGCAGCGAATGGTATGTTGCTACGTATCTTGAAGAAAAATAAAACTAAATTGCAATATAGTGTATGCGAACCTTTTGTTTTATTACAAAACCATTAAAACTATTGGCATCAATTTTGTTGTAATGTGTAAGATTCTTTTATGCGTATCACGCCACATACTGCCCCTCTGCAATTTACCATGGCAAAACAGATTGCAGACCAGTGCATTCACAGTTATTGTTGGGACCACAAGGAAAACGTGACTTTGATGTCAGAAAGCATACATGTTTGCGGAGCGCTCGTTCAGCAAAAGCTGTTGACCCACAGCCTAGACGTACGTCTGCTGCAGCATATACTAGTAGAAATTACCCCTGGTCATTCTCCAGGCCAATGTCACCATATTCTTCACATTAGGTGCCTTCGGTTTTATGGAGGTATTTTTTTAAATACAGGATAAACATTAACCAGAGATATCTGGTTCCAAACGTAATTCATACGCTCAACTGACATAACTAATATATGGACGTTTTTTTTATTTTTGTATCTGTAATGAATGAAGGTTGCGCAACACAAAAAGTACAAAAGAACACTCTCTTGATTCTCACAAAAACATGTGCTACAGAAGCAGTATCTCTACCACCAGCTTCTGAAATAATATTTACATTTTGTCGAAGGAGCATCGATAATGCCTAAATTTGCTGAGGTTTACGAGCAGGGAAGGCTAAGTGAAGCAGGTATTTTACCGTGAACAAAACCAACGGCGAAGGTAATCCACTTCGAACTTTTTGAGAAAACGGTGCTCATCAATCCAAGCCAGGTGAGAACCGAACCACAAAGCGTGATGCAATAAAGTGGAACGTGGTGTTGGGCTATATAAATGGGCCAGCCTGGAAATTCGAATGGTATAATGTTACAATCTTTATGTTGACAGTTTTAATATGGAAAATAATTCGGTATTTGGAGTGCACGTAGGGTTGCAGCTATTTCCTGTGATGGTAATAAGAGGTACTGCAATAATGTATTAAAGAGTAGTGCGGCTGTATTTTCAGCCCCTTTTCTACTGACAGTCCGCTTATTTTGATCCTGAAAAAATATAAATACTTTGCATTATTCTAGCCTCGTCTACAAATTACAAAAAAAAACTGAAAATTCCTCATGCGTTTCACTTTTGTTGAATGCATAGGTTTCATGCTATAGGTTTAGTACTGCGCACGTCTAGCCGCTAAAACTATTTCTTAAAGAATATGGCTATAGCTAAAATATTAGTTTTAATAGGTGTTATAAAGGGTATGCGTTGGAAGCACGGCGTTGTTGGCTGACTCGTCCGTGCGAACAAATTGCAATGACAACTGAGTGGTTGGGGTCTTTGCACATGGAACCATTGATGCTTTTTGCACTTGAAAGCTTCCGGTTTTCAGACATATTATAAATGAATTCTGTATGTGTTTCCACTATTGTACTTGGTGGCACATATACGTGGTGTTTATTGTTTCTCCACAATGTTCACGATATTCACCAAAACCTAAGACCTTCGTTACGGCGTAAGTGCTGAAGGTGCACCTAAGCTATCACGTGCGCCTTTGTGGAGGGCTACCGGCTTGTTTTTGCCTCCTTGATGCATTGCCGGGCTCGGAAACATCGACACGGGGCGCTTTCCTTGCGCGGGCGTGTTTAGATAATATTTATGCGTCACTTGGCATTGAAATTAGACGAATGATGTGGCACAACTCATTTCGTGTGTAAAGTGATTACTGATATATTATAGTGCAAGTCACGACAAAACTTAAGTATTAAACTGACTCCGAACCCTGCAATAATTTACGTAGGTGTTTTTGGCAGATTTGAAGTCGGTTTTATCGCTATACGTCAGTGAGCGCAACCTGCACTATTTTACGAAGGTGGTTTTGGAAGATTTAAAGTCAGTTTTATCACAATACGTCAGTGAGCACAACGCGCTAACGGGAATAGTTAAAGTGCAGATCTACGTACGAGACAGAAAAAGGAGAGCAAAAGAGGAGGAATGACTAGATAATATTTGTAACAAAGTTAGCATATGCGTAACTAATCCCACATTGCTCTCGACTGCTAATTAAAAAGGAGGGAACAAATTGGCAAGAATACCTAAGGACCTTCTATTGGTTACGAACACGAAGGCATTTTTTTTCCAATGAAACACCGCAGAACGCTATTTTGAGTTGGTACGTTTACGTTGTAACCAACGGGAATAGCTGGATAGTCCGTGAGCCTCTGATGGCAGTTGTAATTGTTACGGGCCAATCCAACGTTTTGGGTATAAAAATTTTGCTTCTTATGTTGACCTCGCCGGAAAATAGGAATTGATTATTCCCCGGCGAGCTTGTTATTGAATCATTATAGGGTTTTAACGCGTCGACGCAGCGCAGGTGATGAGGCGCGCCGTAGTGTAGGGCTCCGGATTATTTTGACCACCTGGGGATCTTTAACGTGCGCCGAAATCTCGCACACACGGGAGGTTTTGCTTTTCCTCTCCATCAGAAAAGCAGCCGCCGCGGCCGCGAATTGAACCCGTGACCTCGAGCTCAGCAGCGCGGAGCCTTAGCCACTGAGCCACCGCGGCGGGTTCGCGAGCTTGTTATGATACCTCACTTCGTTCGAAGATAGGTAGAAGTGCGGCACTGCTGGTGCGTTGCAAAAGATTAATTAAACATGTTGATTTCCCGTGTTCCACCTCCTAAACGACCTCAGGAACAGCAAACCACTTTTATTTACGAAAAGGGGCGTAGAATAAAGCTTAGCGAACATTCTACAATATGAAAATCCCTAATCTTGAAAAAACAGTAATCTTGTTTGGTGTCATACTTGGTCGTCTGTTTTACAACCCGCAATTATACCGCATTGGCCTCCTGCACTGCGCAGGCGGCGCTGAATGACAGAATGCCAAACCCACTTCCGAGTAGTACTTCAGGGTAGTGCTTAGGGCTCCTACACTGCCCGAGGGGTGCTGCACAACCGACTTTCGGGTAGTACTTCGGGGTAGTATAAAAAGCCGCTGGGGTCCCATAGAATCCCGTGTTGACAAGCAAAATGAGCGCGATGCTCCCGATGTCTTTGCGACATGGTCTCCAGCCCATCCCCGACGCGTCCGATCTCTTCCAGCCGTCAACTTGACATTAGGGAAAAAAAACTTCACAGCGCTAAATAAGTTTACTGCGAGACGAAAGCGTTGGGAGGGTGACGGCGCTGCCACTCGCAGGTTTTTACCAATCGATGGTCGTATGAAGTGAAATCTGACGTGAGAGCTTCTTGTTTATACTAATACACTTGGTGACAGGGGCGCTTCAACAAAATAAGGTAGAAAAAAACAGTAACGCAATCGGCGATCATCGTGCTCAAAACCAGCGACTCCGGCGGACCAAAGCATTGTCTGCTGCGATGCGCCGCGCTCTGGCATACCTGCCACGTATGCGTGCATTTTCATTAAACATTGCGGATTTCCATCTCCGTTACAAATACGTGGTGCAGCGCTAGCATGCATTTTTATTCTATTTTGGCTGGGTGACTAAATGCAGTGAGCGTCAGCAGCGTGAAATCCGTTTTGTCATTCTGAAAGCACAGTCCGTAGAGGAAAGTAGTCGGGCGAACTGATTGGCCGTTCATTTAACTTGTTTTCTCTCACTTTATTTACTTACGCTCTTTCCTCATCTATTCGCACTACGTTCTTATGGACTAGAACAAGGGTCGGCAACCTTTTGAGGAGGACGTCCGAGTTGAATGAAGCCGTCTCGTGGAGGGCCGGACGGCAAATCGGGTGCAATGCGGGGGGGGGGGGGGGGGGGGGGGGCTTTGAAGGCAAAGAGAAAAAAATTCTTGGAATTGACTACAATAACAGTAATTGAGAATAATCTGGGTAGGTGTGAAGATGAGGGACAATGCGAACAGGAAGCGATCAATTCTGTGTTCTTGTCTCCCTTCTCCAAATTGGCTTGTCGCCCTGCAGATAGGAAGTGACAGGGGGAGGGGTTCTGACGACGTGCTGAGGGCCGCATCATAGTGCCCCGCGGGCCGCAGGTTGCCGACCTCTGCGCTAGGAGAAGACGAACACAGCCAGTGACGATCGCATGTAAGTATTTTGTCCGTGCATCGCCGATGCGGCAGTCACATAAATATAGAAGATTGACATTTAAGCAGCCAGCGTACGTTCGATTTGTTGCTTGTTTCGCGTCCTTTAAGTGTGTTTCATATGTTTAGTTGACGCTGTTCCCTCACCTTTTAAACTTTAGTAAACATGAACCCTGCTGTTCGTAATTCATGTGGCTAAAAATGTTGCGTGAAAAAATTATTTATTCTGCGAAAAATATGCAACAAGATTTCCAGTTGTTTTCAAGTCGGAGCCGACCCGGTAATGTCGACTGAGACGACTGCGCTGCTCGCGTTAGCTTGCATGCTATTTCTGGAACAACCTTTAGCAGTTACCTCAGGATATAGGAGAGCAACGTTCTGTGTTCTATGCTACTTGCGAACTGTTCGTTTCCAACTGTACACTAGAAGAAAGAAGAGTAATTAACGTGTAGGAGACCATTTCACTTGGCGATACTGACGCACATCGCAATGATCACGTCAACTCGCTCAAAATAAAACGTTTACATTGGCATGTTTGAGCAGGTATTATTTTGTTTAGACTCTTTAACAAATTTAATGGCTATTTTATTCAGTATGGTATCACATTGAAAATTACCAAAACGCCATTAAATTAGGTACAACGGAGTTTCATTCTGTCTTGTAGCTGAAAACACGGGGAGGGCGGTGCGAAACGTGCGCTGTTGTACTACCCAAACACGCTGAGCAGGAGGGGGCGCTACATGTCGCCTAAACTCCGGCGCAAGAGGTATATAGCCTAGTGAGGCCGAAGAACGCGGCTCTTTTAGCAATTGCATGTAATAGGGGTGTTCAAGGAAAGGAGTAGATGGCGACGGTAATGCACTCGAAATACCATGCTTGAAACCACACGCGAAAGGAACCTCGCTCTTACGGTAGATGAATGCATCGTTGGCCAA
>JABSTR010000455.1:0-57427 GCA_013339765.2 Haemaphysalis longicornis | reverse complement strand
AGGGACACAAACTGTTTAGGGCGGCCACAGTGTGTGGGGGATATAGTGCCGCATACTTGTACATGGCTCTAACAAAAATACACCGAAAGAAATCCAAAACAGAAATTATATCACATTGATTCACGAGGGGAACCTTGTGATGTATTACAAAAATCGACTGATGTCACCAGATGCAGATATTTTGAACAAAGGTCTCTAATGACGTTCCAGTGGATTGCAACAATTATAACAAGATGCTGGTTTTATGACAGAAAAAATCTATACTAGCTCGTGAAAATCGGCAGGGGGTCATAGAACTAGGACCTGCAAAGCGCCGAATATTGGGGAGGACACTGAAGCCCCAGCAGTAGCAGGTACACAGCTGCTCCAAGCTCCCCCTCACATGGTTCGTAGCGCGGAGAAAATAAAAAATGCAAATAGGCTAATCGGCACCTGTAGCGGCCTGTACCTGAACAGCATGTGTAATCCGCATTACCTTCATTATGACCAGGAAAACGCGCAGGAAGATGCGCGCGATATTTAGTTTGAGATAAAACAGCCAAGCGGGCTTCCGTTTGACGGGTACCTTCTGGTTCTGCGGCCTGTCGTAGGACAGCCAGAACTACGTGTCTTGCGGCTGTTGGACGTCCAGGTACCACACACCGAGAGCGTGCCACGTGCCCAGCAGTTTACTTTGCGCAGTGTTCTGCGAAAGTGGTCATTAGGGCTATATAAACCTGTTATCTCGAATCTTGGATAGACGACGCTTGATTTTCGGGCCACAAACTTAAGAATAATTTTCAGGAGAACTTTATGGGGTAGGTTTTTTGTGATATGGTGACAGCAGTGCAAATGATAAAGTGCGTTAACGATTCTGCATAAAAAAAGTACTGCACAGCCTGCACACGAAAAGCCGCCCCGAAGAAAAAAAGGTAGAGGTGATGCCGTTTGGCCATCACAGGCCTAGACAACCCTATTATAGGCGGCGTAGCTCCAGCCACGGCCCTCGATAGGAACGAGACCTCGTTCCCATCCAGCGGCCGTGCTTCAGCAGACTACGCAGCAGACGACGCAGTGATGTGGTCATGGCGAAGAGCGCTGGAAGCGAAGACTTGTTCCGGAGTAGGTCAAAGCACGAGCGGCTTCGGTTCGAAGCCTCCAATCGGGATAGGCCACCGAGCCAACGCATCCCATGGTCACCTTGGTTCAAGCCTCAACATCACCCGAAAGACGACAACGTCTGGGAAGCTTATTAACCTCTTCAAGTAGATGTCACGGTCCCTTCCACTCCCAGAGCCGCAGGCCCATTTCACGTCGCATCAGTACCAACCTAGGATCCACACTTCCTTCTGATACTCTTTAATGCGGTTCTGGGCAAGCGGGTATTGCGTTGCTGACGAGTAAAGCGTAAAGCATTACACAAGGAACGAAGAAAGACTTTTCGTCCCTTGTGTAACTTTTGCACTTTAATCGTCAGCTGATATTCCAGTTCGTTTCGCTCACGTGCTTCATGTAGGCAGCCATTTTTCATACCCGGTCTCTTCCCGCGTATCAATCTGTGTGTGGTCCTTCAACATGATGCGGGTTTATGCATTTCCGAAAAAGTACGCTTGCTTATGAGTTTCCCCTGGTCATGGAGTCATTCTTTTCACACGAAACCTAGATGAGTTGTTGTGATAATTGCAACAGCAAGCACCAACCGACGCCGGGGGGTGCCAGTATAACAACAGGTATAACACAAAGTAAGCTCGTCGAGCCTAAAGTAAAGCGCCCAGTTATTTCGCCCGATATGCTGCAAGCTGGCATACGGACAGCTCGTAAACCTTGCCTTTTGGTGAAGACATTAAAAAAAGGCTCTCTGGGTCATGAAAAGTTTATATGGGAGGTTTACGCTTCCCATGAAAATCGTGCAATGGTACCATGCATGCTACCGCAAAGATTGTTGTGCTACCCGCGACTGTATATCGCTAGGATATAGTTTACAGACAAAGTACGTGTGGGTTTGTTTTCACCGGCTTGGTTGTCATTGGGAAGGCCGTTCTGTTTGCGTCAGCTGCAGTGGAAACGTCCTGTTTTGTTTACCGCTCATTGCTCTCCTGACAATAAATAAAAAACACAAGAAAAGATACCATCAATAGTTACATATCCTACTTTCGTTCATAAACTCCTTTTGTGCATGGTCTTGCTTCATTAAATGAAGCGAGGAACTTGTGACAGCCCTTCTATCAACTTAAAAATGTTTGGTATGGACGTCAATATAGCGGAAGCTTTAATAGGAACTGCTGTGGCTGCCACGGCTGACTGCAGGTGTTCTTCTTGCACTCTTGCACACCTTTCCGTCAGGACCGTTTCGTCTCCGGTTACTTATGAGAGGAGAGAGAGAGAGAAAGCTCTTATTAGAGGAAAGCAGAGAGGTCTGCCGGCTTGTTAACGCCAACATGCTACTCTGCGGGGTACGGAAGGAGGGAATAAAGTTGCAATAGGAAGAAAGGTGGAAGGGAGAGAAGAAAGAAGAAAATAAAAGAAGTAAAAAAAAGGAGGTAGCGTGTGCGTTGGGGACCGTCAGTGCGACACGTGAAAAGTCTATGGACGGTTGTACAGTGCAAGGATGGTCTGGTCCTATATCAGCTCAGCGACGCCGATGTCATTGAGGTATTCAAATAATGCGGTTAGCACTTTACGCTGAGAGGAGGGAGATGGCCATGGTCCCAGAAGTGCTTTTAAAGTCAAGGAACTGTGGTTGAGGCACTCGATCTTCTGTGCGAGGTTGTTTCTTGCTTGATAGTATGTAGGGCACTCCAGTAAAATATGCTCGACGGTTTCTGGTGAACCGCAGTTGTCACAATAGGGGTTCGAGGTTAGGCCAAGGCGATAGCGGTAGGTATGTGTTAGCGCCACGTTGAGACGTAAGCGATGGAGCAAAGTCTCTAGCCGACGTGGAAGTCGCTCCGGTAACCTCAGTGCCAAAGTTGGGTCGACATGATGCAGGAATGGGTGCTGGTTTTCCGGGAGAGACCAGAAGGTGCTTCTTTCCCTGAAAACAAGCTCCTTTGCTAGCCTAGAGGCATCGTGCTTCGTGAAGAAAATGTTCCTCACGTTCCGCAGTTGCAATCCTCTCTTGGCAGCCTCATCTGCTTTTTCATTGCCTATGATGCCGCAGTGGGCAGGGATCCACTGCAGTATCACGCGGTGTCCGGCGACACAAACTAGATGATTTAGGTAAGAGACATCGCGGGATATATGTTCGTGAATGCTGAAGCAGCTGGCACGTCGAAGAGTTTGCAGTGCTGCCTTCGAATCCGTAAAGATTACCCACTGTGCTGGCTGCTGGCGGAGAATGTAGCGAAGTGCTTGTTTGATGGCATGAAGCTCAGCAGATGTAGATGACGTTGGGCGCTCAAGACGGTATGAGAGTGCTTGGCCGGTGGATGAAATGAAGAGCCCAGAAGAACTGCAGTCAGGCGTAGATGATCCATCAGTAAAAATGTGGGTCATACGAGAGTATTGGTCACTTATATGGGCAAGTGTTAATTGAAGGAGGCATATCTGAGGCATAACTTTTTTGATGTGAGTCCAGGTATGTTTAATTTTATGCATAGGGGTGATAGAGTCCAAGGCGGGAAATCAGATGGCATGAGTTGTCGTCGTTGGGTAGGTACAGAGATGTTTATAGTATTTAGAGTTTCTGCGAAGCTCGAAATTTTGTTGCATCGTACAATACCTGCCAAGAACTTGGATTTTGCGTGCAGCGTATGCCTCAAGTATATTCGAAATGTTTCCTGCATTCTAATAATATCTAAAGGCAAGCAACCAGCCTCTGCGACAGTGCCAACACACGATGAGCCCTTAGGAAGGCCGAGGCAGGTACGCAGGCAGTTATTTCTAGCCGCATTGAGTTGCTTTTTGCATGTGGGCGACAGCCGTTGCAGAACAGGCAGGCTGTAGCGCAGCAAGCCGTCTACATATGCTTTGCAGAGAAGCACCATGGATCTGCAGTCGCTGCCCCATCGACATCCAGCAAGGTACCCAATAACTTGTGCCACCGCAGAGAGACGAGTACGTAATCGCTTGACTTCCGGCGCCCATGATAGATTTCTATCTACGATGATCCCAAGGTATTTTTGGGTTCGTGCG
This sequence comes from Haemaphysalis longicornis, assembly GCA_013339765.2. Lineage (NCBI taxonomy): Eukaryota > Metazoa > Arthropoda > Arachnida > Ixodida > Ixodidae > Haemaphysalis > Haemaphysalis longicornis. The sequence continues at coordinate 53,314 of JABSTR010000455.1, read as the reverse complement.
TATTGCAGACAACGACCGCCAAGGATTAGAGGGTATTGTCTCATCCGCTTGCGGGTGAACGCCATGGCAACGCTTTTCTCGGAAGAAAGGCGGAGACCCTTGGACGCAAGGTACGAAGACACATTGCTCAAAGCTTTCTGCAGCCGCTGTTGCGTTGTACGACGTGACTTTGCCGCACACCAAATGCAGATGTCATCCGCATAAAGTGTGACCTTGACGCCGGGAGGGAGCGCACGCTTTAGGTGGATAAGCGTAAGGTTGAATAATAGAGGACTTAAAACGGCTCCTTGAGGCACTCCTTTCTGTATACTGTGATGGGAAGTAGGGCCTTCTGGCGTGCACATGAAAATTTCACGTCCTTTGAGGTAGCTCGCAATCCAGGCGTACAGTCTTCCACCAAGACCAAGGACAGCTAGGGACTCTAGAATTGCAGTGTGCAAGACTGAATCAAATGCTGACTTTATGTCAAGAAATACTACTGTCGGTATGTGTCCGCTTTGTAGTTCTTCTTCCAGTGAAGCGACGAGAGCGATTATGTTGTCAATAGCGGATCTGTTTTCCCGGAAGCCATTCATTTCAGGTGGGTAAAGGTTTCTGCTTTCCAAGTACCACGTAATTCTCTTAAATATCATTTTTTCCATGATTTTGCCAATGCAGCTTAGTAAGGCGATAGGCCGGAATGAGTCGAATCTTGTCGGTTGCTTCCCAGGTTTTAGGATTGCAGTAATTTTAGCGATTTTCCATTCTGTAGGAACACTACCACAGAGCCAGGTTGAGTTGTAGTATTCCAGAAGGCGTAGGCGGGAATGGTGAGACAGATGGGAAATCGCTTCGTAAGGTATGTCATCATGACCTGGAGAAGAACGTCTCTTGACATTCGATATCGCTGTGTCGAGCTCTCGAATAGAAAACGGAAGGTCCATTGCGGCTACAGCGTTTGGTGGCGTTACGTCGGGGACACGTTGAAGGAATAGCGGAGGCATGGATACTGTAGATATGAGCCGACAATACTCCTCAGCGGCTTCTTTTTGTGATATGCCTTCGTGTAACGACAGCGCTTTGAAAGGATACAGTTGCTGGTTATCTGTGCGCATACCTTTTATAATGCGCCATATCCTCGATAATGGTTTGTGGACATCTAAGTTTGTGCAAAAATCACGCCACTGTTGCCGGTTTAACTTTTCTAAATAACGCCTCACGTGTCTTTGCGCTTTGCGAGCCTGCCTCAAGTCCTCTAAGTTTTTGGTGCGTCGCGCCTTACGCTCAGCGCGTCTGCGGATGGCACGCAGCCTTTCATATTCTGGATCGGTCTTAATATCTAGGCGCTTCCTCACTACGATCGATGACTCTGTCAGACAATTAACCATAGTTCGTATTATGTCATTGTCGTTAGTGGCTGCGGTTATTCCCACGTCAGTGCGGTTTTGAAGGCTTCCCAATCTGTGCGCTTGACATAGCTTTGACGTCGACCCACAGCTGCATCTTGATAAGATATTAAAATCGGAAAGTGATCACTGCCTCTCGTTTCCAAATCTGTACGCCAAGTAAATTTTTGGATGAAGCTGTTTGACACGAAGGAAAGGTCAATACAGCTGCTGATGGTTGTATTTTTTATGTAGGTGATGCTGCCGTCATTGAGAGGTTCGATACCGTGATTGATAAGTAGATCAGCAAGCCTTGCTCCACGAGAATTGGTATGTGCACTTCCCCATATTTCATTGTGGGCGTTGAAATCACCGCATATGATGTGAGGTGGGCGTGTCCCTGCAATTATATTTTCAAGCCTGCGGGCATCAAATGCAGCTCCTGGTTCCAAGTAGGAAGCAATAAATGTAAATCGCTGAGTCCCGATCATAGTGGTGGCACACACATATTCCTCAGTGTCGTGAGGTTGGACGGGTACGCCTGCTGCTTGTACATCTTTCCGAAAACCAATAAACAACCGACTTACTCCCGTCAGGCGGTGCGAGTGAAGGAAATAATAATTTCTTAGCCGAAAGTGATCTTCAACGCGGGATTCCGAGATTACGAGGAATGGGAACTGGTAAGTCTGTACAAGTTGACGGAAATCTGCAAGTTTTGAGCGCAGGCCGCGGGCATTCCATTGGAAGATTGTGCAGTCCTTGAGGTTAGTGTTTAAAGACACCTTTGGAGACGTGATTTGAAACTTGGTCGTCATTGCTGAACTCCGAAACCCCGCTGCAGCACCTTGAAGGAGGACGTCACAAGGGGCTCCAAGGCCAAGATAGCCTCGACTTCAGGGAGAGATTGAGCGGACGGGTTAGCGTGCAGCAGAGCCTTGAGAGCCGTAAAAAGCATGGGAATGAGAAGACTCACAACATCTGGCTGTGTGGATTGATGTGCCGTCTCGTCGAGGTTCTTCCGATGACGTCGCTGTGAAGACGAGGCTGTGTCCTTAGTAGCACCTGACAGTTGAGCAGATTTGGGCGGTGTCCGTTCTTGGAGTGCTCCCGAATATGACTTGTTCTGTGGTGGGCTTTGAAGCGGTGCGTCTTTCGATGAGGAAGTCACCGTTGTAAAAACGACCTGTGGGTTCGGCGGAGGTTCACGTCGATTGGTAGTTTTGCCCTGGATTTGCTCGACACTGCGAGCGAGAGTAGCAGCCTTTTTCTTCGGGCAAGCTCCATACGACGCGGGATGTGGGCCTCCACAATTCGCACACTGAGGTTGGGTCCGGGAGGTGCAGTCCTTGTGCGAGTGAGCACCGGAGCATATTTTACAACGTACTGGTCCTCTGCAGTTTTTGGCGATATGACCATGTCGCTGGCATTTAAAGCATTGCCTTCGCTGACCCCATATATTCTGTCACCGGAAAACTGCAGAAGCCGAGGAACATACGTTCCGGCAGGGGTGAACCTGATTTAAACTCCAGAATCACAGATTTTCGGCGAGATTCAGTAACGACGCCGTCGTCATTAGGCCGGTAGGAAACTTGCCTTCGGGCGGATATCACGCCTTGGTCGCGTAGGTAGTTTCCAAGATCCTCGTCCGTGTACTCGAGAGGAACACCTTCGATTTTCCCGTAGGTAGCCATGTAAGAGTGCGGTACCCGAACATCCACAGCCATGCCAGCGATAGTAGAGATCTGGAGAAGGCGGTTCACGGCGGTCAGAGACGATACGGTTACAGTGAGACTGCCGTCCTTGTTCAGTCGATGTGTTAAGACTTTCTCCTGTGCCGCCGCAACGACGTCCGCAGCCAAGACGTTTGGGTTGACTTTCCACAGGGTACATCCAGCTACTGTCGGTTGGAACACGACCGGGATTCCGGTGGTTCGTTTCTTCTTGTAAGTGACAGGCGTGAAGGTACCTGGTCCATTTCAACGACGTCGGCATCAGGGTCGCAGGTTCCCGCTGGAGTTGATCTACTTCGCGGCTTTTCGGGCTGATGGGCTCTGGGGTCTATAGGTGTGTTACATGTCACAGCAGAGGGAGACTGGTGCGGAAGGCTCCTGTCGTGGTTCTCCATGATGGCGGCATGGAGCGCAGGGTGATGGCTGCACCCCGCCGTTGCAGAGGGCCCGCTCACTGCGTCCCAGCGAGCCGCTTGATTGGGTGGGTCCTCTTCCTGGGAATCGCGGGCAATGCTAGTAGGAGACATTGCGAAGGAAGGTGACCCAGAAGGGTACACCACAGGCAAAAAGAAACGAAGAATTTGGCGACCGGCTACAGCAACCAGCCTTCCAAATCGATCTTCTTCTTATGGCGTATACTGCCCCCGAGAAAATGTCTTTCAACGTAGCGCATTTATGTTAAGAAGTGAACCGAGTTTATGTATGCCGGGCGAACTTTGTGTTGTAAGCTGGCTTTTCACATTCTGTATTGTATAGTGAGAGCTACGCATTAACAAAATGGGCAAACTCTTTGCGAAAGCAGGAAGGAGGCCTCGTAATTACGAAACACGTAACTGCGCGAACTACCAGTCAGTACACGGAGTGGCAGCCAAACGCATCTACCACTCGTCCATAGGTTCCGCATTACTTATTAGGAGGCGTGGGTGCCCTGTGATGACGTAGACATCACTTAAAAGGTATCCCCAAGAAGTACAAACGGCCTAAGGAATTCATGTTAACCTCTTAAAATAACCGTTTCCCTCACTTAATGAAGAACTCGTGTCAAGTTGCCCGGATGCGCAGGGCATCAATATCATTTTAAAGGGGTTCTGAAAGAGGTTTTGCCGATACATGGTTCTACATGAATTATAGTAAGTTCAGTGTTCAGTAATCACCTCTTCAAGAATTTTTTAAAGCGATGAGTATTAGTCGAGTTCATCATCATAATCGCATCGCCATCTGCCCCCTCTGCAGGGCAAACGCCTCTCCCATTAATCTCCAATTATCCGGTCCTGTACTAACTGAGACCAATTTATCTCCGCGAACTTCTTGTTCTGATCCGCCCGTCTAACTTTCTGCCCACCCCTGCCACGCTTGCCTTCTCTAGGGATCCACTCTGTTTCCCTTAATGACCAATGGTTTAACTTGCCTTTGCATTACATACCCTCCCACAAGTGCATTTCTTCTTCTTAATTTCTATTTATATTAGGTCTTAACACGTGTTTGTTCTTGTCACTTATTTTTACACCTATCATCTTGCGTTTTATTGCTCGCTGAGTCGTCCTCAATTTACGTGGACCATCTCAGTGAGCTTCCAAGTTTCTGCCCCGTAGGTGAGTACCGGTAAGATACAGCTGTCATACACTTTCTTCTTCAGGTATAATGGTAGGCTGCCAATCATTACCTGAGAAAGCCTGCCGAATGCACTCCACCCCATTCTTATCCTTTTAATTACCTCTGCCTCATGGTTGGGATCCGGAGTCACAACTTGAACCTAAGTAGGTATATTCGCTTACCACTTCCTTGCCTCGCCACCTATATCAAACCGCTGTGCTAACCCGAGGGTATTCATCATTACTTTAGTTTTCTGCATAATTATTTTTAGGCCCACGCTCTAATCGTTTGTCCGTGCGGGAAACATGCTTTGCAATTCGTCCCCCGAGTTACTAGCAAGGGAACGTCATCAGCAAATCTGATGTTACTGAGGTATTCTTCATTACCCTTACTCCTACCTGTTCCAATCAATGTTCTGAATACTTCTTGTAAACATGCTGTGAATAACAGTGGAGAGATTGTGTCTCCTTGTCTGACGCCCTTCCTTATAGGTATTTTACTGCTCTCCTTATGGAGGACGATGGTAGCTGTGGACCCATTGTAAGATATCCTCTAGTATACTTACATAATGCTCGTCTACTCCCTGGTTCCGTAATGCCTGAATGACTGCTGAGGTTTCGACCGAGTCAAAGGCTTTCTCAATGAAGTACTTTTGTAAATGCTTAGTCCAGCTATTTCAAAACAAAACATCGCATTTTCGCCCGCGCGGCGATTCTCCCTCGTTTCATCCACCTCCTCGCACCGCGCTAGCGTGACTTACCATCATGCCTGGCTTCTCGGTGACGTCTGCAAGAACATCCGGTTGCGCGCGTCGTCTGCTACTGCGAAATTCTGCGCCGCAGCATCGCTCTGGAACGGGCCGGTCCCGTGTGACTTTTTGCGTTCCGTGTGGGCCGTTTTTTTTTATTTTTCGCTTATGAATTACGCACTCGCTCGCTGATGGAAAAGCTCATTGAAGGATGTGCGGGGCTTCTACGCTTTGTACGCCACACCGAAATATCACGCGGAAAGAGAACGAACCTGTTATACGCCTCCGCTGCGACGACATGTCTTGGTAAATATGGGAGTCTAATATGTGGAGGAATGACCAAAGAATCGCCTCAAAATTTGTTTGAGTGAGCACGTACATACGTTCCGAACCGACGTCGAGTTTATGTATTGCCTAATTAGCTGCTCGTTCGCGCCAATGCCGAGGTTCGTTGTGTTGTGGTAACGCCGAGCAGGCGGCTTGCGCAGGTACTTCTAGTATGCCATTCCGTATTCCTTTCGGTTCGAAACATTTGCACCGAAACAAAAAGCAGCCGAAGGATGCACGATACGGCATTAAGACGTTTTTAGAGTGCGTGTGCATTGCATTTAACCCCTCCCCCTTGCTTTTTGGGAAAACCCTATGCGACCTGTGTTTATCAACTACTAGACAAGTACACCGTAACCGATATTACGAGTGGGCTCGAGAGAGTACGCACTTAAGTTTTTTACACCCTTTTTAGCGAAAAGGGTGTAAGAATCTGGTCCCATGGTGAACACCTTTAAAAGGTTGTTTTGGCTAAAAATGGTGCAAGGATGAAAAAAAGGGTTTTTGTGTGAACACCGTTAAAAAGGGTGTAAGGTTGCAAACACCCTAGATAAGTTTGTGAGAAGCGGGGCTACGCGTGACGGTGTGGATGGGCTGAGAGAGCACCACAAAAAATTCAAACGCATTCAACACGCAGAAGTCACACTTAAACCACAAACGAATTGAGCAAGGAAACCAACGGAATGCATGGGTACAGCCAGTACATACGTACGTAGGAATACGTATGAGGCGTTTTTTTCGAAATGAGCCAGACCAGAAACCGAAACTACCTTGGATAAAACTGCACTGACAAGAAAAAACTCGGCAACTTTCCCCTAAAAAAAAGGGTGGCAAAAAATAGTCGAGATAACGCCCTGACGACGTGTACGGAGATTGTAGTTCGCATCGAAAACGAGCTAGATCCTGCGGTTTCGCAGATCAAAGTGAGCCAAATCCCTTTGCCGAATGGGTTTGCTTTTGGCTTGAATGTTTAAGGCTTCGATGGTGTTTTCGAAATTTTTCTTGCTTTTCAGGGCTCGCCTATAATGAATGCAGACCGCAAATTACGAGATCGAAAAATTATCTCTACCCAGATGTGAATGACGAAGTGAACGGAAGTAAAAGAGAACGAAATGAAACTTAGAAAGGGAAAAAAAAATGATTTCATTTCGTCTCACCCCTCCCTACGAAAAAACTCTGTGGTTTAATGTTTTTTTTTTGCTCCCATCTTTACCATTTTAGTAGTACTAAATACACAGCACTGGCAAATATATCCCCTCTCCCCCCCCCCCCTGTCCCGCTGAGACTAGGAACCACTGCATTGAGGTGAAAAAGATATGAGCAGCCTACATGTGAAGCGCTCTAGAAATTCATGACAAAGCAATGAAGAGCTTGCTTACTTCGTGACTGCCTTGAAGCGTGCCCAGGAAATTATCCTAGGGAAGAATTCTAAAAGACCTGCAATGGTGCCAAGTGGACTCACCTGCTCTCCTGTATAGCTCTAGGGTTCTTGAAGCCCTGTTGCATATTTTAATGCCTTTTCCACCTACCATAATCGCACCAGTTGAGAGTGAATTTAAATTAACAGTTTTTTAAGAATGCCGCATCAACTTCAGCGTTTCAAGTCAAGATGAAGCCAATTAAAACTTATCACCCCAATATTGCTCAAATCACGGCATAATTTTTAATTACTTGTGGCCATAAATAAACTTCTGCTAGCTGAAGTGTAAAATATATCAAATATAGCTTTGACGGTGTTGCATTTAGGTCCGACAACAAACTTCCGCTTGCTTCTGAAATTCGCGATAGGTGGATCTGGCTCACTAAAAACACCTCATATGCTCTTCTTGCTTTAAATCCAGGAGAGGCAAGCCCTTTGATAAAGTCGGTGGGCTTGTCGCAAGAAACCAGATATTTTAGCGCTAATTTTGAAATTACGCATTTTAATGTCCGCATATAAAATCAGCATGCCGATTTGCCAAAAACGTTTTAATCGCGAGGTAATATGTATGTTCGTTAAGTCATAGAATTTTATTAATACCAAACAAATATTCCCGCCATCTAACACCCTTCAAAAATGATGTTCAATATTTCATCACCTCTTTCCCTGTAAGGAGTATGTAAGCTGCAAATTAGGTTGCAGAAAACTAACAAAAGAGCAAAAACGGGTGTAATAAAAGGGGTGTAGGAGACGTCCACTTTAGAGACTTTTGAACTGTTTACACGGGTGGACTCAACATTTTCTACAACACTGGGGATCTTTTGTACCTCAGGATGTTTAAAGCAATATCAATTCGCATAATTTATACCAGTGAAGCTGTTTGAGGTAGAGCTAGTACGGTGGCGATAGCAAAAAATACCAAGAACTCCGCTGCCTGTAAAGGGTGTACCACGCAGATACGGTATTATAATAGTGAGGCCGACTTTCGGGCCTGTTAAAGTGTGAGCACAAGAGCGAACGCGTATGCGCAACCCTTATTATAACCATTTCAATGGTACCAATATTTCTGGGATTTCTAAAGCGCAAAAAAAATGATGCAGCATGCACTGGTGTTGCATGGCTGGAGAACATTCCGAGAGGGGTCGACCTGCTTGTTTCCCCCTTGTTTCCGCTGTCAGTGGGCGGGATACATTGGATCAACTTTGTTAAATTCGGTTAAACTTGGCTTCGCCCCTCAGCACTTAGCCAAGCCTAGCAAGAACATTGCAAAAACCCAAAAAACTTGTCAAAGCCTAGCAAGGGTAACCTCATCGTCTGCGCTGCGTCGGCGGGTTAAGCCAACAATCAATCAATCAAGCGCAAATTTTGGAATTATGCATTTTAATGTGAGCATATACAAATAATCACGCGGTTTACAAAAACTCCTAATCGCGTCACGAGGTAGTTATTATGTTCGATAAGTCACAGAATTTTATTACATACGAAACAACTATTCCACATCATTTCAACACCCCCAAGGAAGTGTTCATTATTTCAACACCCTTTTCCCAAAAGAGTGTAAGGCAACAAATTATGGTGTTGGAAACTAAGAAAAGGGCGTTAGAGGAAAAGGGTTAAGAAAAAAGGGTTAAGAAAAGGCCGCCACGGAGAAAAAGGTTGTAAGAAAAACCTTACTTGGGATGTATTTATCGCCGTTTACACGGGTGGACTGAACCTTTTCTACCAGAGGGGGGATGTTTTGTACCTCACCATACTTTAAACAATACAGATTGGAATAATTATTACCAGTGAAGCTGCTTACGCTTGAGCTAGGTTCGGTGGCGTTAGCACAAAACTTCCAAGAAAGCGAACAGCACCGCATGTAAAGTGCGCACCACCACAGACGGCGGTTATAACAGTGAAGCCGGCTTTCGCACATGTTCGAGTGTGAGCACAGAAGGCGCATTCGTATCCGTACCTCTTACTATACCATTTCAAAGGTACTAGTCTTTGTAGGAGTGTGTCGAACGAAAAAAAAATGTTCGTTACGGTTCTGGTTCAGGTGAAATCATTTCTTTCCGGTTCAGTTCTGGTTCGACAAAATCACGTACCGAACCGGTTCGCGAACCGGTTCTATGAGTTGAATTATCACTGAAATAAAAAAAAACATTCAGGTTTAAAGCGACAGACAAATCAAAATACAAACAAAAATTCAAAATGCTGCTGTTCCTCAAAGGCCGTGGCGCAATTGCAAAGACAACTTTAAACAATTACGAGATAGTTGAAAAACAGATGAAGTGGCGACGATTTACCACCTACTTTCTCGCCCAGACTTTATGTTGTCCTAGCGACTATTCATAAAGCCACCGCCGAGAGATATGACGGTGGGATATATTTTCTGCCCTTTCTTTTTTTCGAAATCGCAATCGGCGCTATGGAATCGCCCCTCACGCTAACCTTGAAGCCTTAAATTTAGGTCTGCGCACTGGCGCGTTCAAATACCCGCGCCTGATACAAATGGCGCACATTTTTTTGTATTTGTAACAAAACAGAAAAATCCTACAACAGGCACATACATACTACCAATGAATTAGATTATTTGGTCACCCGGTATAATTGCTAGTGTCACCTTATCGAATGTGTTAGCCACACTTTGTTAAAAGTAAGCTTTAGTTAACGATGAGGCACTGCATATTGCTCTCTGACCACTAAAATTCCTTTTGCGATAGCTATACCGGATGTGTCCATTACAACCAGTATGTCATCGTACCGCCTGACCCCCGGCCATTGTTCCATGTGCTACATTGCGGAATCCTATAACAGATTATGCTGTACAAAATGAAAGGGAAATTTGACGCGCGGAGCATGAGATGGGACTTTTTTGGCTAGACGCTCTTAATTTGTCCGCAGCAGTACTCCCCTCCGGAACGCGTAGCAGTAGAAGTAATGTTAGAGAGTTGGGTAGTCAGTTGAACAAGTGCACCTTAGAAAAAAAAAGCGATCTGGAAGAGACAAAACAAGGAACTAAGCAGAAGCCGATGTGAGCTGTAATTCCGGTTAATGAACCTGGGGATTTAGCGGAAAAGTACACACGGCTTTTTTGGCATCAGAAATCCGCGGCCAATCGACGTTCAGAAGCAACGTAGCACCCTGCGGGTAAAAGTAGCAGCAAAACAGCAGAACAAGCAGAAATGACGATCAATGGGGGAATGGGAAGTCTGAAGTACCGGCCGCCTTTCTGCACGTGTCATCTGTTTATTACTGTTTCTGCTTCCAAGACAAGGTCGAGGGCTGCAGTTTCTTGCTAGGGATTAAGTGCGCACCTTAACAGTTTTCCCTGACATATCTGTTGTTATTTGTATCTGTGAAAAACGGAACTTGTCCACTGTGCTGTCCTCAAAAACTGACCATGTAACTCACTTCCTACGCATTTATGACACGTTTGGTTGGGAAAAGCAGGGCAAAAAAAAGTATAGAGCAATATCCACGTTTTGGTGCTTTTTTTACTCATTCGGTTACTTACTTTTTGCGTAATATTTTAAAACGCGGGATTCTAATTTTCTTTTGTAGTTAGTTTTCCGTGTAAACACATTTTTTTAATAAAACTGGCGCATTTGATGCCCGTGCTATATCTGTTCCAAGGCGCAGCTTATGTTATAATGGTCAGCGCCGACGAAAACCGGACAAGAAGAGTAAAGACGACACAAACGCTGTGTCGTACTTACTCTTCTTGTCCCGTTTCCGTCTGCGATGACCATTATTAACGCACTCCAACTCGCCCAATTCGCTACCTTATTGCAGCTTATGTTGCAGGCCTCCAGACCTATTTTAACCAGCTGGTGATATTAAACGTGGATCAAAATCTCGATACACGGGCGTTCTCGATTTCTATCTAATTCAGGAAAACGGTCGTGGGGAAGGGATATCGAGGCTACTTGTGGTCAGCAGCAAACCGCTTAGCCACTGAGCAGCTCCTGCGGTCACACTTGTCAAGTATTAACAATTTGCAGGTGTCGGACCTTTTAAACAAATTATGAAATGCAAAACGTTTGCACACATCGGGTGTGGGCTTTCACTGTTGCGCAGTGGAGCACTCCTACAGGCTGATCGCGCCAATAAAGTCGCAGCTAGGGAAGGGCAAAGTCGTTTTATATCCCCTGGAAGCTGCCGAGAATTACATTCGTTTGGCTCAGCTTGCACAACGATCGCGCTTCCAGCAGCAGCAGACCATTGCTACATTGGTGCTCATTTATTTCCCCTGTTGTTACATAGAGCGTGATAGTGCTCAGTTGTCTGGAGGGGAAAGTGTGCGAGCGGGTACGATGTTGATGGTGCGTGAAAGAAAGAAAAAAAAGGCCGAATTGCATTCACTTTGCAATATCAACACGGAGGGTCGAACCGTTTCGGCATGAACCGGTAACCATTATTTGTTTTTCGGTTCAGTTCCGGTTCGGGTTCAGCATTCTCAAAAAATAAACGGTTCGGGTTCGGGTTCAGTTCCGCCAAAAATGCCGGTTCAGTTCCGGTTTTCGGTTCGCTTCGCTTCCGGTTCGACAACTTGCTTTTTAGGATTCTAACACTTAAAAAATTGGCGCAGCTTGTACTGGTGGTGCAAGGCTGGAGAAAAGCAGTGCTGGGGGTCCATATAGCTTCTTTACCATCAAGATCCGGTGATGTGGACGACACACTGGAACGGCCTTGTAAAATCCGGCTAAACTTGTCCTCACCGCACAGAACTTGTCCTAGACTTGCATGAACATCGTAAGGCTTAGCAAAACCTAGCAAAACGTAGTAACACTTGAAGAAACAAGGTGAACCCCCAGCTCTGCTGTTCTTTTTCTTGCAACTGATCATCTATTTCCCTCTTTCAACAGCCTCCAGAATGCCAAGCATCTTGTAGTCTGTCAACGACTTTTCGCCAAACAAATATAGCCTTTTTAAATTTAGAAGTTCAAATTGGTGTTTCAGGTGTCTATGCTAAACATTGGCTATAAGGCGCATCATTTATGGAAACGAGCAATCATTGCAGACTAATTTTTTTTTGCTTTTTAACATTTCTTACTGGTAAAGGAGGGTATCAAGGGGTCTTGATCTTTGCAATGCATGTATAGCCTTAATAAAGCAACAGCCGAGCACCTTTTCCACACCCTTTCAACGCCCTAAAGAAATGAATGGTGTTGAAGCTGATCAACACTCTTTTTTCCACGCAAAAGGGCGTAGAGCTACCGAAAGGGTGTTGAGATTCAAGAAAAAGGGCGTAATGACCTCCAAGCACCAGTTTTCCACTTACGATACACCATTTCTGGCCAAAGATGGTATAAAAAGCGTGGTTCGTACACCCTTTTGGGCCAAAAAGGGTGTAAAAATGTTAGTGTGTAATGTGAGTTTTGGGGCCATGCGGGCCTACTTCTTGGTTCAACCAGGCATATGATTCCTCAAAACATTTATTCCACCCTCATTTTTCCCCTGAGGGCCTGGAGGTCATTTTCTCTCTATAAAGGATGTTCGTTCATTTTTTTTTACGTGCTCAGTGCTGTCAATTGCGATATGTGCAGGGTTTGCGTGGTTGCCGGCTGCATCCTCCCGCTCCCCGCCCTTCCCCCGAGCCTGCCTTGTGTTGTGTTTATGTAGATGGAAAAACGCTTTGTTTACTATATATAAACGCATACCCATTTTGCAAAAAACACTCATTAGTATTTCTTCCCCGTGAAAGTACAATTGCCTCTTTGCATATACAAAGCACGAGTTTAAAACTGAAGAAATCGATGCATTGACGTTTGATATGGTAGTTGCACAGTTCAACCAAAGATATTTGTTTTGGATTCGCGAATACGATTCGCAAACCATACCACTTAGAAGGCAAAAAAAAAAGTAACATTCTACCGGGATTCGAAGCCGCGACTTTGATTGAGCGGGCGCCAGGCTTTAGTCAACTGCGCCACGAAATAACTCGGGATGGTGCGGAAAGAGCCTGCATACTACATTGAGACCAACCCTTTGTGTCACACGAATTTTTAATACCTGATGTCAAGGGCTCGTGGCTGGTTACCTGAACTTTCCTTGCATAACCATTGCGCCATAAGGTTCCACAAAACCCCCCAAAACGAGTGGCCCTTAGTAACAACACAGTTTTCGTTTTGGCTGCGACTGCGACTGCGATTTCGCACTGCGGGAATAGTGCTCGCCGTGCTTTTGTTTGAAGCATTCCGCTAAAAACTTTCGTGGATATTGATTCCGTAGAACCTAATAAACCTTCCGTAACTCCTTGCTCTTAACTGAGCGTATATTTTCTACAAGTGTTGCTGGTCGCCCACGAATATGTAGTTAGCAACTCCAGGAAACGAATTGTCGCCAAAGCAAACGGCCGAAGCGTCGTAAGCCAAAAACGGACCACATGTGTTGAGCTGTATGAACCTTATGGACCTTACTATGTTTATTACACTTCGGCAACTAACAGAACACAGACGGATTCATTAGGGCAATATTGTCGGTGTCAAGTTTTTGCTTCTAGATTGATTCCCGACGACCGTCCGGCCGATCGGTGTTGTCGGCGTCTTCGGTCGGCGAGCCAGTCACACCCTCCGGACTTTCGCTCATGGGCTGACGTGTTCGTGTCGCCGTCGGCGTCGTGTGACAAGGCGGTCTGCCAACCCGGAAGTCGGCGTCGCCGTCGTGTCGTAGTCTTGTCGGCCTAGCTAACACGCCTTAACGAGAAACTTTATAATGAAGTAAAAATGATAAAAATGGACGAACACGATAGCCTTACGCGTGCTGCAGGAATCGCTATAACCAAAGGCGCTGCCCCGACCAGTCGACGCTGAGCAGGCGACACTTCTCTGCGCCGGAAGTGCAAGAAGCAGCCGTCCAATAGCAGAATTTCTGCTTCGTGACGCACACGGGAGAATCGATGACGTACACGCGGGAAGGGGCCGTAGCCCAAAAACACTTTAAGGGGTAGGAACGGGGCAACAAAATTTGCAACGTAAGGGTCAGTTTTCCGCTGCACGTAACGGTGTTATACTTGGCACAGATGATGTGGACCACCCAAGGTAACGATTGTACTTGTTTATTTAGTACGCTCAGATCGCTTTCAGGACCCCTTATAGGCCTATACGGCCCGTATTTCTAATCCGCATGGCTCGCTCACGTCACGGGTTTTGGAGCCCCGCCTAAAGGCGTGGTCAATCCGCGGTCGGTGCAGGCCGAAAATGCCGACTTCTTCTCTCGCGGGGAGTTAGGGCGGGGGAGTGATGTGGTGCATTGTTTTTGGATCAAGGAAAATGACGTTCCAGCACGGCAGCACTCGCTGTCGCCGCCCGGTGAGCTTCTACTTTCCCGGCGTCATACAGAGTCGCTCTGCTCCTCCGGGGCTGTGGTCTGGTCGTCCTTTCGTGCGTTTGGATGCGCCGCCGAGCTGGATCGTCCGGTGACGTTCCGCAACGTCATATATCAGTTCACCTCAGGCACCCTCCTCGTCCGTGTTTCGGATCCACTTTAGGCACAAATGACACACTCCGCCATCCAGGGGAACGTTTGACCATAAATTCACGTGATTTCAAGATCTGTATCGAGGGATCTCGCACGGCTTGTCTTGTAGTGTACACAGGTCCCGGTTATGGGCAACCATTCCTTGAAGCCGGGTTGGAATCCCATAGGCATGATTTATTCATTTCTATTTTAGTGCCTCAAACATTTTTCTTATTATCAGGCGTGTGATATAGTTATTCACCTCTGTGCATTGTAAATGAAATTTCTGGTAGTTTTGTTTTCTCTGGGGAAGTTACAGCTTCTGTACTTTCTTTATTGGTCCAGAAGTCGATTCCAGCTCCTTTTGTTAAATTTTTTGGATGGTGGTGTGCTTTTATCAATTTACTCTTAAGTGTGATGGTTCTGCACATTTATGTCAGCTTCGACTATCCCGTAGCTACTTAACAAAAGCTATAGCTGCGTTAAGCATACGTGCCTGATGGTTTGTTTTTTTGCGATCGGAGATGTTTTGTTCGCTGCAGATTGGATTTGCCTGTTATTTCACGTATGATGCCTTTTACCTACTTCACATTTGTTTCCGCTTCCCAGCGTGCCCCAAGCCAAGACATGCCTCTACGGGATAATTATTGCGAATACGCTGCCCGGAATGTGGTTGTTTAACAATGAAGATTTTACATCAGAGCTGTATGTGGCTGCGCTTTCGCGCTAGTGTCTGTTCGTCTCACAAAAAGTTCCCAATAAAACTTCCAACGCTCAGCGTGTCTTCGATGTGCGAGGCGTTACACAGCGCGGGCGTGTACAAGATCGGCCGTTGCAAAACGTAGACGTGATGGCCAGTACCCCGTATAAGTGAGTAAGCTGGAGAAAACAGCCAACCTAGTGAAATGACAGGTAGCGAAATTCTCCATTGTCGTCAACTCTCCCGAAACATGGAAGCGGGAAAAAGAATCGGCGCAATGCGCAGGAAACAGATCGAAGCCATTTGAAAGACTAAGGTAGAAGCGTTAAGAAAAGCAAGTATGTACAAGCGGGAAACGTGTGATGCCGTACAAACACCGGGGCGGAAAGCTCTGCTTCTTAGGTGTTCATCTGTACATTCAGAACCCCTAAGGAGTATTTTGGTGTGACTGGTGTTGTCCTTCGAATGCGGCTTAGTTCCGGGGACACTACCATGTGGTTGGAGTGACTGATTTCAATGTGAATGTGCTGGGTTCGAAACGGGCGTGGTTGGCGCGTTTCTTGTGGGCATCTTTGTCCTGCGATGCCACGCGCATCCGAAAAATCGACATCGAGAATACGTGCGTCAATTTTACGTGACGAAAGAATGTGCAGCTACGATTATGTTGAGCAGTGCGTATCATTGCGACAAAGTAGTACCTCTAACTGTCGTTACTAAGTGCTGAAATGTTATGAAATAAAGACTACATATTTTTTTCGCACGTCTTTAACACCTCTGCATGCTGCCCACCTGGGCACGACAAAATAAGCTTGAATATTTTAACAGCACAGCTGTTTTAGCTTCAGCTCTATTCGTTTCTGGTGTCACTCAAAACTCGGCGCAGCAAAGTGGAAAGTAGGAAAATGCTATGCTAAGAAGCCGGAAAAAAGTGGCGAGAAGGTGCGGGGAGTGCGTGCATCAAGAAATAAAAAACACTTCCGGTGGTCGGCATCGAACTTGGGCTCTCAGCGTTATGAAACCGGCCTATATCCGGTGGCGCTATCATCTCATTCGCGGGGCTCAGCACTTCCTTTGGGCTCGTATCATGGGCGTTGGTATGCAGTTTGGCTGAATTCAAGTAGGCTTTGGCTTCAGACTTCACAGTTCGGATTTTGAACTTTTGTGGTGTGGATTGTAGACTTTGATTTCACACTGTTTGCGTGGAGAAAGCTTCGCCTTTAACCATCTTTTTCTTAAGAGAAGGGGCTTTGCTTTTTGTCTCTATCTTCCTACCAAACCATGCTTGACACGCCGAAATCTTGAGCGCGCTCCTTCACGTTGATGCCGGCACCACATTTTCGCCTTCGGTATGTAGCACTGGCTATGAAATGTGAATGCATTTAGCTTTCGCTGCTGTTGCGAACAAAATAGCTCGTCTTTAGAAAATCCCTGCCTCGTAGTATATGTCACTGAGACTGCGCCTATTCAATCTTTCATACCTGTGGTCTCAATATTGATATTGGAAGAACTGTTCAACATAGAATTTGACGTCATAAACCTGATCTGCGTCGGCGGGTTGGGATCGATCCAGCGGTGTTCGTTCCAGCACCAGCCGAGAAAGACGTCAGAACGTAGGAGTGCGGTCTGATTAGTCATGACGGCTGATTGTCTAGAATGTTTTTTCATCGTCTGCATGCTGGGATAGCGCACTAGAACACTCTGAAAACCATGAAAACGAGTGTATACGTTGCTCGTAGGATACAGCTGCCTTATGTCTTAATCACACCGCGAATGCCATGGGGTTGGAGCAATCGCGAAGACCTGCGTAATATTGCAAACAAGCAAACAAATACTGCTCGCCAACTATACTATAGAAGTCTACTTTAAACGTTCTTTGATGTTTGAGCGAATAAAAATGCAAACTCACAATAACGGCACATGTGGGTATCTTGGAGATTGGGGCGTTACGTTCGTTTCTTTGACTTGTAGATGTTTACCCTTATCTTCCTCGGCATATCTTTCTGCTTTCTCGCATCACTCATTATGGTTTCTTGTTTCTACCTAGACCGGTGTGCGCGGAGCTCGTACACATATTCGCGTTTGACACAATATAAGAATTCAATACCGTTTTCGCTACGTCAACCTTCCTCCAAGAGCACAAGCGTCTTGCGTCAGCACTGCCGCGCAGTTGTAGCCAGGAACGCTAGCCGTCCTGCATCGGCTGACTCAGGTCAGCGCTTCTTTTCTGCCGACTTCCATCTCGGATTAGTGCGCGAATATTCATATGCAGGCTACCGCAAAAGTAATCCACAGCAAGATACTACCCAACGAAGCTTTTTGTTCCTCTTGAGCGGCGAAAAGGAATTACAGAAAATCCAGCTCGTTGACTATGATGAAAGCTAAAAATATTTGCAGAATAGAATTCGTGTTCACTCAGCTTTCCTTAAGGGCTTCCAGAAAAAATACGCTTCTCGTGGTCAGAATTGAACACGGGCTCCTTCCGTTACGGTGCCGACTTCTATTGCGCTTGCGCCATTCGGGCAAAGAGAGAAAACAAAGCTTTCTTAATCTCACTGATGTCGCGTGCCGCATTGAAGTGAACTCGTTGGTGATGGTGAAAATTCAAAATGTTTGAAGAACACGACTCGTGTTCGCTAAGCTTTCCTTCACAGCCTGGAGAAAAAAAATCAAAGCCTAATCCTTAAAGAAAAAAAGTAGAAGGCGCAGCTTTCTCCAACAAACTTAACCAAAAGTCAAATCCAAAATCAACGACCAAATCACAATCCGGAGAAATGCTGAGTCATCCGAATCAAATCACGTAGAACTAAAACAACGCATCGGGTCGCTCAGCATTTCTGGGGTTCCTTGCGTGGTCATTGGCTTTAGACTTTGACTTTCATTCCTTTTGCATGGCAGCAAGTTTACCGTTCAACTAACTTTCTTTAGGATAGGGAGTTATGTGTGTTTATGACGTTGACAACATTCCTGTGGCGCGTTCTTGCTCTGTGGCATTGCCACTGTCTATGCTGTTTTACATGCGTCAGCCGCAGTATTGGACGTCCTTCAATATTTGCTGTTTGTTGCAATGCTTTCTTCACGAAAGAAAAGAACAAACAGCATCCCATCAATATGGCTCGCATCTTCGTGCTGAAAACGATCCGTCGCACATAGCCCTTTGCCGTTTATTTTCGGTATGGAATTTCGTGACAGCCACGTGTTTACATAGTCATAGATGTTTTGATTTTGTCTTGCCAAATACTTTACATGGGGCAGTCTTCCAAGGTGCATCTCAGGGCGTTCAGCTGTCACAAGAATCCATACATTGCACGAAAGTACGCCAAAACAGCATCCCCTAAATGCTATAGGCAGGAGATGATGCTTATCGCTTTTAATAAAATATTGCAGCAAAACAGGGTGTCGAACCAGAACAGGAACCGAACCAAAAACCGGAACCGAACCCGAATTTTTGCCCGGAACCGGAACTGAACCGAAACCGTATTTTTCCGCCATTTTGGAACTGAACCCGAACCGGAACGTATCGAAGGAACCGTTCCGAACCGGTTCCGGGGCCTCAACACTGCAATTTCTAGTTCTCCTTTTCGGTACCCTACCTTGGGTCTGAAGATATTTTTACCATTTGCCAGACGGCAACCACGAAATATTTTGCATCGTCTGCAGTTCCCTAGGCCCATAAAGTTCACTTCTTATTATAACTCTCAATTTAATGTAAAGTTGTCCGCATATACTATCAGTTTCCGTTAGGTACTGCCCATATCCCCAATTATCTTTTACATTTAGAATGTCTTAAGTTAGAAGGCATATTCCGTGGCGATCTATCATGAATATATTCGTCATAGTTTCTACCTACGTGGTGTTATAAATCGTGGGACGTTTTCAATCCGTTGTTAATTCGAATTCACCCATTTCCGCTTGTGGAGGTCTTCAGGGACACCATCAACAATAAATCCATATCTTCCAGTTCTTTAGTTTAGTGGGCAGTTATATACAAACAGCACACAGACACAAACACTCACAGTTCTCTACGTATTGGTCGACAACCTAATGCTTTCGAACAAGCGTGTTTTTCAGTTTTTTATCAGACGTCAAGAATTTACAGCTTCTTTCATATCATGCATAATCATTAATCATCCTGGCCCTATGCACGAGCCATCTTCATGGATTCGTTTCACGTTTGTTCTTACTGAGACAACTTAGTATTTAATTGCACATCTGTAATCAAATAACTGATCTTTGGTGCTCTTTGCTCTTGTTAGCCTTGCGCCATTAAACTCAAACCATCATCATTATCAGTTCTCTACGTCACCGTCATTTTTTCTTGTACAGTGCCGTCTTGTCTTTTGGTTACTGCTCTAAGGGAACATGAGAAGTGAAAAAAAATTGGGGCCTTCTCATTCCCACTTTTAAAGTAGATGCGACAGCATTTTCATGTCATCTTGAATCTGCTCAACGTTAAAATTAAGGGGCGCATTGGTTAAAGTGGATTAATGCTGATTAGCTGGTAGACTGGGGTGCGTTAGTGAGATGAGTGAATGAGCTAATGTGAATTAGTTGGACTGCTGTGTCGATTAATTAGGACTAGGGGAATTAGCGGGTCAGTGAAGGTGGATTAGAGGGTCGGACCAAACATGAAATTTTTTTGGGTCATTGGCATTTCCAAATTTTGCAGCGTTCTCCTTCTCAACCAATCAGGAAATTTAGTTACGCACAAAATAGCCGGAAAGTTATGTGACGGCCACCTGAATGCTATAAAAGGTCTTTTAAAGGTCTTATGTAGTTTCTCGCGTAAGATTGACATTTCGCACTGAAGTTAATAACTAATTGCTAATTGATATCTTCTATTCACCAAATGGTTTTCCAAACGTGTGTATATATGAGGTAAGAATGTAGGAAGCAACTAAACTGGAAAAATTGAGGAACGATCAACTGGTTTGATGCGAAAGACACCCAATAGCTTTCTTCAATGCCTTCTCTTTCTTTGTGCTACCGTACCATTGTGCAGCCTTCCACAGGTGTATCCCAACCCGCGAACACAGCCCCCTAAAAGCTGAGGATCGTGCGCTTAGCCAAAGCGGCGCCAAAACTCTCATAACAGACTCCTAGCAGGCGTGGCGCAACTTTGCCAACGGTCGATTGCATGTCCTAACTCTTCGAGCGATAAATCAGAGTCCACCAACAAGACCAGCCAGGATTGTACGGACATCAGCTCATACTGGCATCACCGGCATACAGAATCACCAACCTCGTGGCTCGAGATTTGACCCGCTTAGCCAGCGTTGATGAAGCCGAGCCCGAGCGACATGCTTCCTGTTGTCACCTACCAGGAAATTTACTCAGCACTATATATGCTCTCCCGTAGAACGCATTACTCCACGCACAAATCGCTACGGATTACCAGGGAGAGAGAGAGAGAACAACTTTATTAGGATTCAAGACTATTCCGTGCCCTGCGGAATAGTCTTTCTTCCTTTCCACACACAACCTTCCCACACACAACCAGACTCCACCTCTTTGATCGGACACTATTCTGTCCACTTCGCCGCTTCTGTGGAGAGCCAGAGAACCTGCTTACACATAGTAGGAGGCTGCGACAAGTCTAGCCTAGATACGTCCAACCTCCACCTTTCCAAAGAGATTTGGGAGAGATCCTTGGCCAGCTCCGACCTCGAAGATCAGCTGCACTTAATGGAAACGGCTGTCGACAAGGTCCCCTTGAATGAGGACGCCCCTCTGAAATTTTTCCTCGATTTAATTAGAGTTGATTTTCTCTCTCTCTACGAGGAATCATTAAAACTGCTTGTGGTTTCATTAAGCTATTATCTTTCCTAGACCCCAATTGCTGTAACTTATCGCTGAAGTGCCATTAGCAAGTTCCTATCTCCAGTGGTTCCCTAGCGAATGCCGTCCTATACACGCCGTCCAATGAGTCATTAAAGCCGTTATTTCTTTCTAACCGGCCTGTTAGCAGATAAAAGATGAGCAGAAGGAAATCGCTCTAAACGCCACCAGCCACGCTTTACAGTAGGATGTTGACGCCGACGCCGGACTGTTTTTGACTTCTAAAGCCCTACTAATAATTTCGTGATAAAGCTAAAGCGCCATTGAAACAAGGGGGTACATGAAAAGCGTAGCAAACCAACCAATTTATTACAATGCAAAATTTGTTGCTTCATTGTGCGAAAATAGGGGTACGTTAGCGTGTGCCTGTCGTTAGACATTTAGGATCCAAAAAAAGATATCGGGCCCGCAGGCTCTCCTGCCCGCCAAAAAGACTGCCCGCTTGCCAGTAAACTACCTGCCCTTTTGCGCGATTTGGGGTGGAGGGGTGGTCCGTCACAAGACGCCCTGGGGGAGGGGGGGGGGCGGGGTGCTCAGACGCAAAATGCCGCACCATGGCGACACTCGAGGGTACCAAAAACCGAGATTCTGGGCGGCCGGGGTCGTCTCCTTAGTAGGACAGGGCAATTGGTAGCCAGCAGGGAGGCTGCCCATTGCCAGAAGATTCCGGCGAGGATTGCACCGTGGGGGGGGGGGGGCAGGGAGGCGTCGGAGGCACCGGGCGCTGCCCACTGGCCGCAAGCTACATGTTTGCCTTCCAGAAGACTGTGGCGAGGATGCGTTATTTGGAGCCGATGCGCGGTCCGTCACTGGTCGGCGAAGGGAGTGTACACAGGGCGGCACAGCGGCGGCTATATAGAGTCATGCGTTAGAGCGCAGCCCTGAAGCGCCCGCCCCTGTGGTTTCGCGTAGTCCCTCAGCATCGGCCTCGTTACAACCGAGTGAACGAAAACGCCACCGAAGATAGAGCAAGCAGGAAATTGGAGGATGACAGTATGATGAAAGTATAAGGGGGAGGGCGGAACTCCAAGACCGCGCGAGACGTGCTTCAGGGCGACGACGCCTAACGAGATAACGGCAGAGTATCCCGCGCGCCGTCGTGCATTTGCTGATGACACGATCACTTTTGAGACACAGCAGCTATGCGCCGTTGCCGAGAAGACTACAGTTCGCGCTGCACTCAACTTTCGCATTAGCGAGTATCGCAATCGTCCGGTAATATTTTTGTTTCTTCAAGAATACAGCTGCGGGTATGAAACTGCAGTTTTATGAGCCAAGAATAAAATTTAAAAATACAATGAACAAAATTGAATTATTAAAAATACACTTGGGCCATAAAGAGTAATGTTTTCACATTCATATAAATACACGCCTTAAAGGAGCCATGAAGACAAAATACAAGTTGTGTTTATTAGAAAGACTGCTTAGTCCCGATAACAATGGTACCAATATCGTCGAAATCTTCGAACAAATAACAGAGGATATTAAAGAAAACGTGTGAAGCAGTCGCGAACCCCCCTAACCAATTTTCCCCGCAACTTTTCTATGACGTCACGGGAACCTTGCTTTGTGGGATTGGCGGCCCCGCCTAACTGACCTGTCGCGATGACACATGACTGGACGTCTGTAACGGGGCCTCTAGTTCCATTTGACCGCATCACTTGAATGCTAACGTGCAGTTAACGCACTGAAAATTATGTTTTATTGTTGGCCCGTATGACGTCATTCTGGCTCATAACACGTCACTGTGGCGCAAAACTTGAAAGTTTCTAAATACTTCTTGTTTTTTCTTTCGTTAAAAAACATCTTCTGCGCTGTAATGGAGCTGAGTGAGATACTGAATCCCACTTCTTTACAACAGAGCAGCAGTCGGGTGATTTGCTCGGCACAGCAAGAACACGTTCAGTTTCGCTTCGCTTTTGTGGTTTGTTTTAGAGTCACAACTTAAGGAGTACTGACACGAAATTTCTCGCTTTCAGTTTTATGCTGTAAAGAATAACTATTGGTCCAGTTTACGAAAATCGAACCGAAAGCCGTCAGCCGCCAACACCATTATAGCACGTTTATTGCAACCAATTTCAAATTTGGTCGCCGCGCGGGAAAATGGCCGTTCGAAGGCCAGCCTGCAAGCGGGCCAGCCTTACGTCACGGTCTCACCCGTGACTTCAGGGAAGTTTTTCTTTCCTCCATGCGTTCGCCGCATCGTTTGCTACCATTGCACCATGGTCCGCGACTCGCCGCGCAGTCGACATGTCGTCTGAATCGTCAGACTCGGATGAGTCACTGCCACCAGACAGACAGAACAACTTTATTTGGCCAGGCGATTAGGCCGGCGATGTCTTCGCCGTCGTCCGTTTTTTAATTCACTGCGGCTCGAACCGCCGCAGACGTGGAGCAAGAACAGCTTGTCGCCACTTTTAATCAATCTGATCACGAAAAAGAAGCTCCACATGCGAGAAAGTAGATGTTAGTGTGTTGGAAATTGTGCTAGGAGTTGTTATCAGCGCTGAATTTAAAAGTGGCGTTCAGATATTTGCCGCGATGGTAAGCCTACGCTGACCGGCAGCGGAGGTTCGGCGCTCCGACGCAGCACATCGGCACCACGGTGCGGCGAGCGGCCGAAAGATGGCGCCACCTGCGCGCTAGAATCAAAACAGGCCGCGGCAGATGTCTTGGTCACCGATCGCTGAAACGGAAATTATTGCCAAAATAAACCTTCATATGCGAAAAAGGGGATGATAGTGTGGTGAAAATTGTGTAAGGGATGGTCATTCGCAGTTGTACAGATACCAGCGATCAAATAGTCGCCACGATACTAAGTTCCCAACACCCAAGGTGACCCGTGCAACCCCGAGCCCGCTGGCTTGGGCGACAGTTCTTGCGGCCGCCGGCGCGCACGAACTCAGTCCACGTTTAGCGCTGCATGTCGTCGCGTGGAAAATAATGCATCTTGCGTCGTCGTCGATTTGCTCGGACAGGCTTCCACGAGCAGTACTTCGCATACCGCGAGCTTGCCATAGCACAACTTGGGCGAGCTCGGCGACGCGCACCGCCGCCAGTTGCGCGTCGCATCGCGCACCGCGCAGTTTTCGGCACCAGTGCCGAACACCATGCGCCGCAACGAACTGAAGAGCAAAGACGTCGAACACGCAAAGTTTACAAGCATTGCTCACACAGCTACGCCCACGTCTCCTGCCCAAACGAATACCACCGACAACTGCAGCGCAGGATATCGTTTCCGATTCTGAAAACGACTATATGACGTCACCCTGAACCGGCCAGACACGCAGGCCAATGTTTCGTCACGCCGAAAGCGATTGCGCTAGTGCTGCCGATTTGTGGAAGCTCGCGGCCTGGACAATCAAAATCGATTTTAGATGTGATTCCGGCCTCGGATCGCTGCAAAAATTTCTGTGAGGCATCTGAACAAACTACTGAAGCCAATTATATCATTTTTTAGGTATCAAAATTTGGTGTCAGTACTCCTTTAAGGAAAGCCGGAAAATAGCCGCTACACCACTGTAATGACGTAATTACAGCGGTAGAAGAACACCAAGACTGCGAAAGAGAGAAAAATACTTTAAGCAAGTTTCCAAGCTGTTTAATGTGGACAGAGCAGTAATTTTTGTATGAGGCACTTTGCGACCCCTAATCTTAGTACTGGATGTTTCGGTTGACTGCTTTCTGCAAGCATTGAAGATTTAGAAAAAAGTTGATAAAGGTGTTGCAGGATCGCTTTAATTTAGCCAAGACAAAACATTTGCACAACGAAACTTGACAAGGAAACTAATACTGGTCACAAAAAAAATAACAAAGAAACACGGCTGCATTTTTTTATTCCGAACCCATTTGAACCCGTTTGAACCGGTTTGAACCGATTCGAACCGGAACAGGATGGTTCTCCGGAACCGAACCCGAACCGAACCCGAAAGGCTTGAACCCGAACCCGAAGCGAACCCGAAAAAATTCCGGTTCGACAGCCTGCAGAAAAATGTCATGTATGCATCTGAGTAATATGCTGTCGAAAGTTGTTGGCAAGTTTCTTTTGTGCCTACATGATTTCGTGAACGCGATAGAACAGAACACATTACCACGACGCCCCTCCTTAGCAGCCTATTCTGTTTATTGCCGAGAACAACAGCAAAAGAATGTTTACCTTTCTTTAAATATATGAAGTCATTTCGCGTGCCATACTTTCTGAAACGCGGTGATTAATACCGAAGTAAGAAGAGAGAATTGGAGCAGAGATTGTGTGGCCTTCTTTTCTATTCGCCA
Source organism: Haemaphysalis longicornis (assembly GCA_013339765.2). Lineage (NCBI taxonomy): Eukaryota > Metazoa > Arthropoda > Arachnida > Ixodida > Ixodidae > Haemaphysalis > Haemaphysalis longicornis. The sequence continues at coordinate 27,876 of JABSTR010000455.1, read as the reverse complement.
AACTTTTAAACAGTTTTGATTTTGTACTTCTTGAATGGAGTCTGACTATTCGTGTTCGATTTTTCCTTGAAGACTTTATTAGCAGCAGTCACAGTGACGACCGCATCCCTGCACTCTCTTACCCTGCTGTGCAGTTGGAATTTCCCGTTTTGAGGTCTCTTATTTGTAGCAGGCAAACTGATTTCTCATGATTCTGGTGCTCGACTCTGCGACTGAACCTGTCGTCCGCCTCCCTAACAATTAGTGTGCATTTAAGGTACGTCCCAAGGATTGGCAGCAACATGACAGCTGACAGGCATACACGTATGCACAGAAAATTACAATCCCCGTTGTTTAAGGCTCTGTCTAAAGAAATTGTCCTTATGCTCATATAACTCATTCTACTCTCACAAAACACGTATGAGTCGTTCAATAAAGACGGATTCTCTCATATCTTTGCTTACCATCGTTGGTTTAAAATATTGCTATATAGGGTGTTTTAGAGAATACTTCAAGTTTTTAAAAAACAGGCCTTCGAAGGTAAAATTGTTTTCCTTGGCGAAGTCATCAGACACCGTAGGCCGGCGCAATGAAACCAGCTCCAATTGCTTTTTTGGTGCAACAATTAACTAGTCCTTCTTAATTAACTTGTTAATTATGGCAGTTAGCCACGAGACTGCAATGTGGAAAATGTAGAGGATCATCATTTGTCCCAGAATATATCCATTGGCACATTTGCGAAAATGTCATTGCTCGCGGACCTATGGGCCGAGTACTTCAGTCCTCCGGACTCGGGCGTCAGGAGCTCGGCTGCTCTACCCCGTGTTGACCTTACTCAGAGCTGTAAGGTCACACGCACGCCGCGCTACTTTGCGTTCAAGACAAGATCAATCTACGGCCGCACTAGAGCGGTGACGCCCGCGAGCGCTCGCCCCCGCTTCAGCTCGGCCGTGATAAAGCCCGTCGTACGTTTGGCGTGTACAGTTCTAAGTGGTGTCATCACGGGGGCATGGCTTTGTGGCGCTTTACAGCCGCCGAGCTCCAGATGGCCACTTCCGGGGAACTGAAATATTCAGTCTATAGGTCTGCGGACAAATATAATTTCGCAAATCTGCCTCTGGATTTTGGGTTGATTGATGATCCTCGATAATTTCCAAATACGGCCCCATGGCTATCTGCAATAATTAAAAAGTTAATAAACACGTACCCGGTAATTGTTGCCCTAAATAACAATTGGAAACTCGTTTTATTGCGTCCGCCACGACCCGTGATTCACTTCGTGGAAGAAAAACAATTTTACCTTCGAGAGCCTATTTTTTAATTACTTAAATTACTTACTCTGAAACACCCGGTATACGTATATGAACGTTTGCGTTACCATACGCCGGTCTCCATTAAATCACATATAATGGGCAGGCCTGCAAATTCGGGGAGTTGCAACTTGTATGGTATTTATAGTAGAGATATAGATAATGAGCAATGAGAAGGCACAACGGGCTTATTATGCAAATTCGTAATCAATGGCGGGGAAAGAACACAAGAAGTAATCCCTTCTTGCTGCAAAGTTAAGCTCATGTTTTCTTTTTTGTGGAGCGTCGTGAGAGGACTTGGGAAAGAAGAGAGCTGATCTGATCGCACTCACGATCACGAACGCACAAACCCTGTCTAGCAAGGGAAACTTAGCTGTAATACTAGATGAGCTCTCGGACATTAACTGGGATATTACAGGGTTAAGCGAAGTTAGAAGAAGCAGAGAGGGCTTCACGGAGGTTACTAGCAGGCATATTATGTGCTACAGAGGGGTCTAGAAGAGTAAAGAACATGGACTGGAATTCTTAATACATAAAGGAATTAGCAGGCAACGTGGAAAAATTCTTCAACATTATCGAAAGAGTCGCAACAGTTGTGATCAAGCTAAATGAGCGTTACAGGTTAGAGATAGTACAGGCCTATTTGAAGCCGTAGACATTTTCTACGAGGCCATTGAATCAGCTATATATGAAGAAGGCAACAGAACAGTTCACGATTGTCGTGCGTGACTTTAACGCAAAAGTCGGTAAGAAGCAAATCGAACAAAGGTCAGTGGGAAACTTTGGAATACACGATAGCAACAGTTCGACAGATACACTGGTGGTATTCGCGGAGAGAAATATTCTGCGGCTGATGAACAGAATCTTGTACAGACGAAAGAAAACGAAATGGACATGGGAAAGTCCTGATGGTACAACTAAAAAGCAAAATCCCCTTTATTTTAGTGAGAGTCCAGGTGTGGTGCACGCCGTAGAGGTTCTAAGTAAGGTGCGAAGCAGCGATCATTAGGACGGTTAGATGCAGGGTAAGATTGAATTTCAAAAGGAAAGAAGGAAACTCGGGAAAAGGAAGAACCCTTGCATGGAGTCACTCACAGCCAGAGATGATTAATTTAAAATAACTCTCCAAAACACATTTGCGCTTCTAAAAGAGGACAACGAAAATAGTGTAGACACGCTAAATGACAACCTAACAACGGTCATCACAGAATCTGCAGTAGGTGTTGTAGAAACAGCATGTAGGAAAGAAACGGGAAAACGTACTATGAAAACGAAGAAACTACTAGCGAAACGCAAGAACATGAAAGGGTCAAGCGGTGGATCAAGTTGAGTAAAAGAGCTGTCTAAATTGATTAAAAAAAACAAAACAAACAACATTCGGGCATATGACATGGCAGTGATCAAGAAAACGCTTCAAATAGGAGTAAGTATGAAAGAAACTAAGAGGAAGCTCGCCATCGGCAATGACAGAATGTACGCGCTCAAAGACGAGCAGATTAACATGAAACACATGGACGAGATAATAAAGGTTGTCGAATTATTTTACATCAGACTATGCAAGCGACGTTAGATCGGTCGAAACAGAGTGGACGTAGCTAAAAGGAAGTAGAAAAGGCTCTTAAGGACATGGAAAGAGGAAAAGCTGCAGGTGGCGATGGCATAACGGTGGATTTCTTGAAGGAGGGAGGAGATAGAGTACTGAAAAAGCTTGCTGCTCGATTTTCCGAATGAATAAGAATTCAAAAAGTTCCGATAGTCTTGCAATAAGTCAACATTATTCTAAATCAATAGAAGGGAGATACCTCGGACCTCAAGAATTACAGACCCACCAGCCTACTGTCAGTTGTTTACAAACTTTTTACCGAAGTTATAATTAACCACATTGAACACGGTCTGGATACCCACCAACCCAGGGACCAGGCTGGGTTTAGGAAGGGGTACCCAACTATGGAGCCCGTCCATGTTGTCAATCAAGTGATAAAAGAATCCCCACAACACACTAAACCCATTTACATGGCATTTATAGATTATGAGAAAGCGTTTGATTCAGCACAAACCGAAGCCGTGCAGAAAGCAACAAAGGGACCAGGAATAGACGAGACCTACATAAGACTTCTAGACGACATATATAAGCGGTGTACAGGCAGGATAACACATAACAAGCAAAGCGATAAATTTCTGATCCAAAAGGAAGTAAAGCATGGAGACACTATTTCGCCAAAACTGTTCACAACATGTATGGAGGGGGTATTCAGAAAGTTTGACGGCCAAAACCCAGGACTAAAGATAACAAAGAAGACTTGAGTCATCTTAGGTTCGCAGATGGCATAGTATTGCTGATTGTGACTGTAGAACAACTGGCAAAAAAATGCTTGTATATCTGCAATCAAAAAGAATGGCCGAGTGGCTAAAAATAAATATAAAGATATCAAAAGTAAAGAGCAATAAGCATGCTATAAGCACCCTCTTCAGCTTAGGACAGGAAGCGATGGAAGAAGTACAAGAATGTAATTACCTCGACAGATTGTTAGTTCTGACCCCAATTACGAAAGAGAAATCCGGCGTAGAATATGTATGGGCTGGGGATAATTATTATTTTATTTTTAAGCAATAATTATTTTGCCAAATTTACTACATCTTCCTTTCACCTAGAATGACTCCTTAGATGGTGCAACCGCTTGCTGTTTTAAAACTTCTTTTAAAACATTCGTTAAGAAAAAAGCTTCACTTTGCAAGAGACTACGCCTGTGAGCATGATTGAAAACTTTTTCGTTCGATGAACGGCGATGATCTCAAGCCAAGCAAATCAATGTTTTAAAAAATCTTTGAAGAAAAATTTAAGATTTCACTATTTTGTTTGAATGCCTTTAAGGCTCGAACGAAAGCTGTCGGTGAGGAATTTTCTTTGTGCTTGGGGTTTAGGTAATGGAAGAAACTGTACCTGCAAGATGCACCTACCTGCTGTATTTAGTATTTTTGATTGAGGTGCTTCACACACAAGGAATGCTTACTTCGGTATTTCTTTTTCCTTGTAGCAGGGGAGCAAGGTCATTTTAATACATGAAAACAAGCAGCGGGAACGACTGGGGCAAGAAGACATAGCAAAAGTACTTCTATCGCCGACTCTCTCATTTGCCCCGGACATTCAGCCGTAAATGTTTTATTTTCAAGGGAAGCTTAAAAATTTTCTTTTCTCAACTGTATGCAAGTTTTTATTGGGGGCTAATCAATTAATGCAAAATTTCACTGTCCTTGTCTTGTGAGCTGAGTTATTCTCTGAGAGCCAAGCCTACCACTGCGCCCACATGGCTGCTTTCGTATATACAGAACATTCTGCCTGGCACCCGCTAGCCGTCGTCGACATACGTTTAACGGCCAACTTTATATCCAATTGGCATTATGTTTTGATTCAAGGTTCTTTAAGACACTCTTTGAGAAATGTAATGTCTTGAATACGCTGCTGTTGAATGGTCACACTTGCAAAGTTTTTCGCTTCTGGTGTGCCCTACTCCAAGTGTACCATCTGCTTATGCTTGTCTGTGTTTACTCATGCATACTCTGTGCAAGAACTTGGAGCTAATCAAGTCGAAAAAATCAGTTCTGCCTTCTTGGTGGACACCCCACTTTTGTATACTTCTACTAATTTATTTTTACCATTTTCTCAATTACTATATTTTTTGTGTATTGTCTGTAGACCTTATATTCTGCATATGCACAGTGCATCACCTGAGAAGGCGCAGCGCCGTTGTTTTGCACTTAGGCTAAGGCGTTGCGCTGCTGAGCACAAGGTCGCGGGTTCGATTCCCGGCCGCGGCGGCCGCTTTTCTGATGGAGGTGAAAAGCAAAAACGCCGCGTGTACGAGATTTCGACGCACGTTAAAGATCCCCAGGTGGTCAAAATTAATCCGGAGCCCTCCACTACGGCGCGCCTCATCGCCTGCGTTGCGTCGGCGAGTTAAACCCCACAATCAATCAATCAACTCTCCAAAACACATTTGCGCTTCTAAAGGAGGACAACGAAAATAGTGTACACACGCTAAATGACAACCTAACAACGGTCATCACAGAATCTGCAGTAGGTGTTGGAGAAACAGCATGTAGGAAAGAAACAGAAAAACTGACTATGAAAACAAAGAAACTAATTGCGAAACGCAAGAACATGAAAGTGTCAAGTGCGGTGAATCAAGTTGAGTTAAAAGAGCCGTCTAAATTGATTAAAAAATACAACAAACAAAATTCGGGCGGATGACATGGCAGTGATCAAGAAAACGCTTCAAATAGGAGGAATTCTAAAAGAAACTAAGAGGAAGCTCGCCATCGGCAATGATAGAAAGTACGCACTCAAAGACGAGCAGATTAAGACTAAACACATGGACGAGATAATATAGGTTGTCGAATTATTTTACATCAGACTATGAAAGCGACGTTAGATCGGTCGAAACGTGGACGTAGCAAAGGCTCCTAAGGACATGGAAAGAGGAAAAGCTGCAGGTGGCGATGGCATAACGGTGGATTTCTTGAAGGAGGGAGGAGATAGAGTACTGAAAAAGCTTGCTGCTCGATTTTCCGAATGAATAAGAATTCAAAAAGTTCCGATAGTCTTGCAATAAGTCAACATTATTCTAAATCAATAGAAGGGAGATACCTCGGACCTCAAGAATTACAGACCCACCAGCCTACTGTCAGTTGTTTACAAACTTTTTACCGAAGTTATAATTAACCACATTGAACACGGTCTGGATACCCACCAACCCAGGGACCAGGCTGGGTTAGGAAGGGGTACCCAACTATGGAGCCCGTCCATGTTGTCAATCAAGTGATAAAAAATCCCCACAACACTAAACCCATTTACATGGCATTTATAGATTATGAGAAAGCGTTTGATTCAGCAAAACCGAAGCCGTGCAAGAAAGCAACAAAGGGACCAGGAATAGACGAGACCTACATAAGACTCTAGACTTCTACGACATATAAGCGGTGTACAGGCAGGATAACACATCTACAAGCAAAGCGATAAATTTCTGATCCAAAAGGAAGTAAGGCATGGAGACACTATTTCGCCAAAACTGTTCACAACATGTATGGAGGGGGTATTCAGAAAGTTTGACGGCGAAAACCCAGGACCAAAGATAAACAAAGAATACTTGAGTCACCTTAGGTTCGCAGATGACACAGTATTGCTGACTGAGACTGTAGAACAACTGCAAAAAATGCTTGAATAACTGCAATCAAAAAGAATGGCCAGTGTGGCTAAAAATAAATATAAAGATATCTAAAGTAAAGAGCAATAAGCATGCTATAAGCACCCTCTTCAGCTTAGGACAGGAAGCGATGGAAGAAGTACAAGAATGTAATTACCTCGACAGATTGTTAGTTCTGACCCCAACTACGAAAGAGAAATCCGGCGTAGAATATGTATGGGCTGGGGATAATTATTATTTTATTTTTAAGCAATAATTATTTTGCCAAATTTACTACATCTTCCTTTCACCTAGAATGACTCCTTAGATGGTGCAACCGCTTGATGTTTTAAAACTTCTTTTAAAACATTCGTTAAGAAAAAAGCTTCACTTTGCAAGAGACTACGCCTGTGAGCATGATTGAAAACTTTTTCGTTCGATGAACGGCGATGATCTCAAGCCAAGCAAATCAATGTTTTAAAAAATCTTTGAAGAAAAATTTAAGATTTCACTATTTTGTTTGAATGCCTTTAAGGCTCGAACGAAAGCTGTCGGTGAGGAATTTTCTTTGTGCTTGGGGTTTAGATAATGGAAGAAACTGTACCTGCAAGATGCACCTACCTGCTGTATTTAGTATTTTTGATTGAGGTGCTTCACACACAAGGATTGCTTACTTCGGTATTTCTTTTTCCTTGTAGCAGGGGAGCAAGGTCATTTTAATACATGAAAACAAGCAGCGGGAACGACTGGGGCAAGAAGACATAGCAAAAGTACTTCTCCGTCTCTCTCATTTGCCCCGGACATTCAGCCGTAAATGTTTTATTTTCAAGAGAAGCTTAAAAATTTTATTTTCTCAACTGTATGCAAGTTTTTATTGGGGGCTAATCAATTAATGCAAAATTTCACTGTCCTTGTCTTGTGAGCTGAGTTATTCTCTGATAGCCAAGCCTACCACTGCGCCCACATGGCTGCTTTCGTATATACAGAACATTCTGCCTGGCACCCGCTAGCCGTCGTCGACATACGTTTAACGGCCAACTTTATATCCAATTGGCATTATGTTTTGATTCCGAGGTTCTTTAAGACACTCTTTGAGAAATGTAATGTTTTGAATACGCTGCTGTTGAATGGTCACACTTGCAAAGTTTTTCGCTTCTGGTGTGCCCTACTCCAAGTGTACCATCTGCTTATGCTTGTCTGTGTTTACTCATGCATACTCTGTGCAAGAACTTGGAGCTATTCAAGTCGAAAAAATCAGTTCTGCCTTCTTGGTGGACACCCCACTTTTGTATACTTCTACTAATTTATTTTTACCATTTTCTCAATTACTATATTTTTTGTGTATTGTCTGTAGACCTTATATTCTGCATATGCACAGTGCATCACCTGAGAAGGCGCAGCGCCGTTGTTTTGCACTTAGGCTAAGGCGTTGCGCTGCTGAGCACAAGGTCGCGGGTTCGATTCCCGGCCGCGGCGGCCGCTTTTCTGATGGAGGTGAAAAGCAAAAACGCCGTGTGTACGAGATTTCGACGCACGTTAAAGATCCCCAGGGGGTCAAAATCAATCCGGAGCCCTCCACTACGGCGCGCCTCATCGCCGGCGTTGCGTCGGCGCGTTAAACTATACAATCAATCAATGTTTTGCACTTACAAACACTAAACAACTGACTTCAACGTACGATGCGTGTATGCTAGACGCTGTAAAATAAAGCCCATTGTAATAAGCTCTGATGATGATGAGGACCTGAATTCACTTTCGAGGGTCTATGGGTGGGTCACGAATGCTTCGTGCGGCCTAAGAGCAGGCGGTTATTCAAGAACGTGTTCGTGAGCATAAAGAATTTGGAAAAATTAAAGAGAAATCAGAAATAAGAAATAGAAAAGGGTATACAAATAGCTGCAACCCACATATTTACAGTAATTGTAGAGTTAACTTAAAAATTTTGAAAAACGAACTTCAAATATAAAAAATAAAAAAAAACATCGGTTAAATAAACGTAATAATCCTGCGCGCTGAATCAAAATCAGCCTCAGTTGTTTTTCACAGCTTTTTGAGTATGAAGCTTTGGGTGTTTAACGCTCTTGTTTAGGACAGGGACATTTGATATTTTTGACTGCTGCTTAAAAGTTTTCCCATTACTCGTGTCGTATTTAATTACTTTGCAACATTTCTTAACAGCTGTCAAGGCGCCTCACTGCACACACTCGTCCGCCACGGAAGCGGTGTTTTGATGTGTCCACGCCAGTTGCTTATCGGGTTTCTGTATGCGCTCGCGCTGCCATTTGCGATACAGCTGTCTCCCTGTACATGTGCTCGCTGCTCTACTCACTGTGTACAAACTTGAAGCCTTAATGAAGTGTTCACTACAACACTGCACCCGCTAGCCGCGAGTTCTAGCTGTTTTATTTTGAGTCTAAAACGGTGGTTGAGGTGGTCCCAGCCAAAGGTGATGCCGGTTATAGTAAAATACCTTTGAAATGTCATCACCAAGTTTTTTGTTCCCGTTATCGTAAACCTTACCGTAGTGGCGCGCGCACTTGGCCAGCCAGTTTTATTGCGGCTGGTGGAGCTTGATATTAATGGTGTAAGGCGCATGGCGGCCCACCCTTTCTCAAAGGTCCTTAGCCGCTATTAGCACCTTTTTTCAATGCTAATAGCAAACTTCCGGTTGATTACATACAATTTTGCCTCAAATGTACCTGCAGCTTTCTTTGCGCTAAATATTCGGAACATGCACCGCAACTGCCACCTGTTGCAGAAATTTCGAAGGGTTCTGCTCATGCAAGCCTCCTGTTCAAGGATCCTCTTAACGTTTGTCCGGAAGAGATTTACACGCACTTTAAAGATCCCGAGGTGGTCAAAATTAATCCGTGTGCCTCATCGCCTGTGCAGTGTCGGTGTGTTAAACATCGGACTCAATCAGTCAATTTTTGGCCTGAACGGCGAATCGATGCACAACGCCGGAGTACTTGAAAACTCATTGGGTTTTATTGTTTTTAGGGCAGCGCTCTTACCACTAGTCGCTGCACCCTGATATGTTGCTTAAAATAAATTCTCTTTTAAGGGTATCTTATCGAAGCCTCTGTTTGGGGGCGTGACGCCGCGGGACTCCGTTTCGGTCCGTGGTGCCGCATGACTGCGGCGGCTAGATAGCGTGACCGTGGGCGGGCTACGACATGCCGGGCCCTAAAGCGTTCTGCAACTTCTTAACAACTTCTCACACACCAGTACTTATCAGGTATAAAACTGACAGAAAATACACATAATCATACATAATCATAAGCAAATGCACATAATCATACACAACTAAGTTCCATGTTCTCTATTCAGTAAATTCTACAGATATAGCCGTCACTAAGGCGCAGCGCCCAGGACAAAGCAATAATAATGCCACGAAGCCAAAGACGACGCAATTGTCTTCAAGGAACATAAGTTCATTGGAGCGAACTTGTGCTCCCCTAACAACTCAAAGAATACATAGGCGGCGAAGCAGCAGTCAACAATGTGACGGCATGTGAGCGACGGCGAGTCGAATACCACGGCGTCTGCTCTGCAGGCTTTTATCTTTCGGCGCGAGTGTTTCTCGAACCGTCGATTTACAGCCAGAACATTGTAGATCAAAAAAGATGATTCCAGGCCAGTGATGCTAGGGTGAAACGCTCTCCTTATCCGAAAGAGATAAACCGTGCGGCATAAAAATAAAGAATGGAACATGCGCTTCGATTGAGACACAGATAACACAGCCGGGCACAGCCGGGTAGTAAAAACAACCATAAATAAACAAACACAATGCATGGTTCGCGGTAATAAGATAGAGGGAAAGAAACTGAAATGACCGTAGCAGTATAGCGCTTGAATTTTTGTGAATTCAAAAATATACAAGTTTACTGAATATATTAAATACTCATGGGTTCACACATCCCTAATAACAAGTAAAACGAAATACAAATTTCGAATAAAACATTTAATGGACTGTCACGGTAACAGTATAAATTATTTTAAAATAGTACGCTACAGAGTATAGCTTAAGTTTTTATCGAATATAACTTCTTTATTTGTTTGTTCAATACGCGGGAACGGCAAACATAATCCATTATTCCTTTAGTTTCATTACACAGGCGCTTTGAAGCAAGATCCGTCTGCCGTCTTGGGTCTCGCCTTGGGGACGTGTCTTTTTTCGTGCCGGAATCAGTACTCGCAGATGCTGCACGGTCTGTTGTAAAGGTCCACTTGTCATCGTACGCAATTTGCAGTCATCATCATTATCAGAAGCCGCAGCAGCCTACTAGGGACACTGCAGGACGAATGTTTCTCCCATGTACCTCCCGCCGCTCCTGTCCTGCGCTGCTCCAGTCCGCTCTTTGCCTCTGAATTTCCTTTAGTGTTTTCTCCATGGAGCTATCGGCCATCTCCTTTTTCTAGACCCGTCTCTGGGTATCCACATTTGTAGCAGCTTCAAAGAATGTACCTTTTTGGCTCTAAGCATGCCATACCTAGAAAACAGTGGCTGTATTATTAAATTGGTCATTAGACCTTTGTTATTTATATACATTGGAATAATTTCTTTCAGCAGTTTATTTAGACTCATGGTTTTGGGCACTTGTTCCTGAGACGACTGTCCCACAGCAGAGTCTATAATAGAACCGAATATTGCAATTTTCAACCGAATAGGAAAAGGTGTGCAGTTTTGTGTATTATTCCAACTGTTTAAATTATTTCCCTACAAAGTAGGTTTAGGTGCGTACTCCATTTTAACTGTCCTTGAAGCCATACATCTAAGAATGTTTGCTTCTTGACCGTACTGGTTGCGCAACCTTCAAATTTTATAGAACCTGGAGTTTCTATTAATCGGTTATTTGGGTAAAAATATGGTCCATGGCTGTAGAGGCATTTGGCTGCTGTAGTTGGTTTGGCCCTAACCAGACTGAATCTGAATTGAAGTACCTATTTATTTGTTTCAAGGTCGTCTATTCTGTTTGATGTACAAAATACGTTTGTATCGTCTATGTCCACGATTTGTTCCGGCGAATCTGGTACATTTACAATATCACTCTCATAAATAAAAAATAGTAAACGAATAACTTTTATCGCTTTGGGGCGCATTATTGAAGGATCAAGGTCATAAATCTAGTTCTGACCTGCAGACTGCCGTCTGCAGTTTATATAACCGACAAACAAATTAATCCGATTCCGCATATCTTTTATTTCTGCAGTTAGCTGGTTCATATTTCATGACCTGTAGAAACAAATGTTTTCCTAAATCCAGAAATAGCCCTCAAATAAACTGTTTTTTTTTTATGTTCTCAAACCTTTGGTCTTTGTTACGAAAGACAGCTTTCTCAACGCATTAATGTGGCCTAGTTGGTTCGAACTCTGAAACATGGTTAAGTAGCGCGGTATGGACTGGACGGTATAGACGGTATACAAGCAAGGCGTCTGCATTGGGTCATGTATTGCAGAGGTTTTAAGTAATCTGTTTTTAGCAAAGTGTGACAGGAGTATTGAGACGCGTATGGACACGGATAACATAGCAAGGATGTTCAGGTATGTCGATGATTACATGATTGTTACTAGGTCGGGGAAGCCAAAAGAAAATCTTTTTGTCAAGACGCTTAAGGAGACAGTTGTGGAGTGTTCGGGTGGTCTGAAATTCACTCCTGAATTACCCACTGAAGGTTCCTTGCAGTTCCTCGATGTTTCAATTTGAGTTAAAAACACGGATGTTGGGCGTATATAGGCCGCGGTGAAAAAAAGGCAATTTTGGACTATCCTTCAGTGCATTCGAAGATAGTGAAAAGGGGTATTCGCGTTAGCTGTCTTCGCGGTGCCCTCGAGAACTCCTGTCAGCAACAAGTCGCCAATAGTGTTCAGCACCAAGTTACACGTTTGAAACAGGCCGGCTTCACTTTGAAAGTAATAGAATCGGTGGTGGAAAGCTTTTTGCGTGACGTTAAGTCAGAGGCACGACGTCAAGGGCCAGATGAAATTCTCAAAAAAGGAGTCCTGTGGTTGCCCCTTACGTGCCCAATTTCTCCTACCGCTTTAAAAAGATGGCGGGGAAATGTGGTGCCGAAGTTATGTTTTCCGCCCAAAAAAACTAGCACAAATGTGCTCTGCTGTGAACGGGAAAAAAGGACAACCGCTGTGCTAAGAGGCATTCGAAGCAGTTTGTCGCTTGAGAACAAGACGTTGTATACAAAGTACCTCTATCATGTGGAAAATGCTGTATACGGCAGACTTGTAGGTGCTTTAATTACAGGCTCCCAGAGCACCGTACAGCTGTTGAAGCGCTCGCTGCGGGGGGGGCCATTTAGCTGACCACTGCCACCGCTACCTGCGCGTTCCACACTGTGTTCCACGTTCCCAGAAGACACTGTTATTGCGCTGTTTATGATCAAGCCAGCCGTGAATTGTTTCAAGGGCGGTACATCATGAAAGCCGGTGATAAGTGCGTAAGCAAGGCATCTATTAGTTTGTCAAAAGAAAAAAGAGGTTATTTCAATGCGCACCTGCCACGTGCGTAGCAACATCAATCACTTGACTTTGGTGCCATTTGTTTCTTGTTTCTGTGGCCATAACCACGCATGCGTTGTTCCTGCATATCTTATGTGTGTGGTAAAAGTTTCACTTGACGCCCAGCGCTAGTCCCGTGTGGTCTCTTCTCTACTGTCCCGTCAATACCGCGCAACTTAACCATGTTTCAGAGTTCGAACCAACTTGGCCACATGTTTCACAGCTTTCCATGTTTCACAGCTTTCTCAGTAGACTTTCGTTTCTGGAGACCCTGCTAAATATGCTCGACTACAGAGTGCCTGGAAGAGAACGCTTCCTGCCTGTTATTTGCAATGTACTCGAATAGTTTTGTAGAGATGAGTAGTAGTGACATTTGACGTTAAAACTCCTCTTTTTTCCTTCTGCCCTCTCTCCTCTTCCTTCCATTTACCCTTACTCGAGCCGGTCTTAGTTCATCCGGAAATATCCCAGTGGTAACAAACACAGTTGTTAATACCCTACACTGTAATCGTTACTTAGATCAATAACACATTAACTGCACACGCACTGATTCCACCAGCTCCTGAAGCCGTGTCATTTTTTAGCCTGTTTATCGACTCATCTAGTTCAATAGCATTGGTAGGGCGCAAGAAAACTGTTTCTCTTACTTCTTTGATAACCGTTACCAGTTCACTATATTTTAAGAATGTTTCAACTGGGTATGCGCCTGCGTTTATCAAGTGTTTATTCATAATACATTTGCAAGGTCGGTTCCTTGCAAATGGCCGCCATTTAGTGCTATCCCCTCTGGGATTTGACTAACGGGGTTTCTGTTTTGAATTCAATTGATAGCATCCGAAATTTTCTTCGGCTCGTTTTCAATGGTCTTGAGCATGCGCGCGTGGTATTCGGTTTAGTTAATTTAAGCTTGGTTCAAGGTATAACGGTATTTTTCAAATTTGACAAAGTGGTCCGGGTCTTTTTGATGGTCCGAGTGCATTTTGATGTGTGCTTGATTGTTTTTTTTTTCTTTCCGTGTACAGTTTCGTTGCATTTTATGTTCTTAGGTTGCCACTGACGAAAGCGGCAAATATATGTCTTTCCGTTGTGTTTACTGCTCTTTTTATTACAATCGTCGAGCCCACACTTTCTGTGGTTGTTTTCCCCGTGTCATTGTATTTTAGTGATTTTTTACTGTCTTTTAATGACATTTATGCTGTATTTTGTGATGTTCCTGCGTCACTATATTTTAATGATTTATTCAGGGTAGGTTATTCAGGGTAGGTTAATTCAGGGTAGGTTATTGAAGGTTAACAAGGTTTTCATAAATTGGATGAGGTCAAACTTGACACATAGCATTTGAAGTAATGAATTACAACCTTAAATTACTCGGTCATTAAACCTAAGACTGCCCTGTACTTTCTAATTGTTTATGATTCATGGATTCTTGAAATATATAATATTCTATTACTTTTATATTATTAGTTAACTAAGAGGAAACGCGAACGTTTGGCTTCCCTTTAGTGTAGAGTGCACAACATTTCTCAGCTGTATTATTCTTAGTTTTGGGCTATTAGCTTGCGACAACCCATCTACACTATATTAACGCGTTCTGCCACGAAATCTCTTGGAAGAGTTATTATGGTATGTTTAATAGTTAATTCACAGAAATTTCCTAACGGTTCTTTGATACTAAATTCTCATTTCGGTTTAATTAAAACCTTAAAAATAGGTTATTTAAAGCAAATACTAGCCTGATGCTTGGAAAATCTTTCTACAGTGGTTTACTTCAGTCCCCTAGCTAGTAAAATTCAGGCTAAGTTTCCCTCGGCGAGCGATGGTGTACCAATGAAACTCCTTTTTACGTTATGGTTTCGTGCGTTTCCCTAGATGTCGCATTATGATAGTTCAGCACGCCGCAATTTTTGTAGTTCATTATAGGTTCAGATGACACGTTTTCCTATGCATCTTCACCCCAAAATATATGCTCTCCTCCGCGCTCTTTATCATACTAATCCTCTCACGGTCACTTTACAGAATTTGGTATAATGAACAGCCTTTTTCCTTGGTGACCAATTCGCGAAATTTATTAGCTGTCATTTCAAATGTCGTAAGGTTGGTTTGCTTAGATGTAATGCATGGGGAGAGGGGTTAATGGAGATGCAGAATGCCACCTTTTAAAATGAAATCTAAGGTTTGAAGAAACCTCGTCTGGTCAGGTAAAAGGTCATATATCAATCATGTGCTTTCGCTAAATTTCATAGTAATCTAATGAGGAAAGGCCATGCACGAAAAGGGTTAAAGGTCGAGCGCGTATGAGTTTTATTGGCTGCTTTTGTTCTTTACTTCTTTTATGAAAGCCAAACAGCAAACATTAAAAAACACGCAAGAACTGCAACTGTCGCAAACAGAACAAACAGCATGCAGATCACCACCGGCACTTCGTAAACTCCGTCAATATAACTGTCCCAAGTATGGCAGCAACCTTTGTTGCAACTCGTATGTGAACTGCGAACTATAGCGCACTTTTTCAGGAACGTATAAAGCTTCCTCATACGCTGAAATGAGTGCGCAGGCTCTTTTTAAACGGCTCTACCGATAAGCAACCTTTACCATCGAAGTCAGACAGCCAGCTTACAGCCGATCACCAGAAATAGTTCAGCGCTTTTAGTTTAAGCCCCAAGGTCTGAGGTATTGCGGTGCTTCATGCACCTCCATCCAAACACTTGTTTGTAGCAGACTTTTTTTCGCGCTATACTGAACGTATCCCTGAAGGGCTACGATCTACGTAACATAAACCGTACCAAATTTTGTTTCGAACTGTCATGGCAACAAAGAGCCTTTAGAGAGAATTTTTTGATTAGAAACCAACGTAGGTTGCTTTAGATGATGTTGACAAAAAGCTGCATTTCTAGCGAACATGGTAGGCAAGATATCCATACAGTTGAACCTCGCCATAAGAAACACTGATGTAGCGAATTATCGACTATAGCGAACTAAATACGATCTTTGTGTTTGGTCACGCTTTATTTCAATGGAACTCATTCTTTTATAACAAAACTGAAAGCGTGAGCTGCGCTCTACATCGGATATAACAAAGAAATATTTGTTCAGGAGGCTGAGAAGCTACTTGGAAAACCACTGCGGCATCTCCCTTATTTATTTCTTTTTTGCACTGTTGAACTATTTACTGTTTTAATTGTTTTCTTGACCATTCCGTCGAATTGTTACTGCCTACTATTATTATTACCCTTGTTATTATTTATCGAGGGTCCCATTACAGTCTTGTACTTTGGGACCCTTGTCTGTACTGTTTTTCCCGTGTATTTTGTACAATGTATTTGAATAAACTTCTTCTTCTTCTTCTTCTTCTTCTTCTTCCGAAACTGCAGAAGAATAAAGGTCCTTTTGCTCGTGGACGCTGTTGAAAACTCTAACCTGCTCAGTGCTGTGAATAGCCACCCGTTGAAGATCACATCCTTCATCAAATAAATAAAGACGCGGGCCTGTTTTGTAAATTTAACCTTGTTTTTGAACTCACGTTCAATTGAACCTTGTCAATTGAATTGAAGAGAAAGGTGAGGGTTGCCCTGTTTATAGCGGGTTAGAAGCCTAAGGAATGAATTTTTGTATCAAGTTTTTTCGCCCGAGCCAGATTGTCGATTTGTAACAGCCGATTTTTACCTCTATCGATTTGTTACAGCCGATTTTTACCTCTATTGCTATCAGGAATTTCGGATTTACCGAACTAATTTGCTGTCACGATAATACTTCGTTATAACGAGGTTCGATTGTACCTATTAACCACGACCAACTATAGTTGGTCATGCTATAAACAGAAGTGCCCGATTCCCTGATTGACAGATGATTCACCAACGCCCAGCCAAATCGCTACAGCTAGAGACTTGAATTTTTGGGAGTACATTTGTCTCATGGCGTAAGGGCTCAATAAGGTGGGATTTTTGGAACTTCTAATCCTAGCGGAGGAGATGCTGGAAATTGCGTTTTCGTACATTCGTGATTATATCACTCACCCATACGCATGCCCAAGAGCTTTTTTGCGGATATGTGTAGCCCTTAAGATTATCTAAAAAGTGGTTTTACGATTTCACCCCAACCAACACTACTTGAGCGATTCTGCATTTCGGAACAAAATGGGTGTTCTTAAAGATTATTCAACAAGTATTTCACTGATTGGTTCATCCAACTGGTTTTTTGCTTATAAATGTTCCTCATACAAGTGCAGAAAACCAATTTTAAGCATTGCGGTCTGCGACGCTGGTAAAAGGGCGAAATGCTTTTAGAATGGCACCCGTTTCAAACCGGAAAGGCCTACCAAGTGATAACAACGCTGACCCAAAGTGCTGGTTAAAACGGCTTCAGATTTCATGGCCACGTTGTGGTTATAGTGTAGAAGCTCAATATCGCTGAAATTTGCAAAAATTTCGCCAGGGAGATCGTGACAACGACTGAAACATTTTTTAGACATTTATATTTTATTGCACGCCAGTTCAGATATTTAACTCTCATTGGTATAGATAACTTATGCAGGTATCTAAACACTATTCTAGAAGATTTTTTTATAACTCCAAACTTATAGGGAGAATAAGTACTTTGGGAAAACTGAATTTTTACACATTCCTCTATGACTATACAGCCCGTTGATATATCAATTCTGTTTGTGCTTGCAAATGCTGCCCATTCAGTTGTACAAAAACTAATTTGGAGCTTTTGCTCTCACACGCCTAAACGGGGCCAGCGAATTTTTTTGACTTTCATCCCTCTGAACGTGGAATTTGGTTGAATTTTCCCGAGTTCGCATAACGCCCGCCATCTGTTGGGAGTTTCTGCACTCACGCGACTTCCCCTGTCAGCCCCTGTTGTTTATCATAAAACTGACTGATGAGTAGTACTCTTCATACCAACTGAACACTTCCCATGGGTATGCAGCGGTTTCAGCGCCCCATCTTGGTACAATTTATTTCGGGAGAGTTCCAATAAAACAACAGTTCCAGCTGTTTCCCACTACCACACGCCTCCGTTTGGAGCCCATGTATTCACAGGAGGCGGGAGGTCCTAATTTTGTACAAGTTCATCGTGAACTACCTTATTTTGACAAGTAAGAAATTACTGAACACGTGTTATGCCCATTACTGCCATTAGTATAGCGGCCCACCAAAGCATCGCCGGGTACTACCGCTAGTGGAACATAAATATAACTGGCATAAAATATACATGGCTTTGAAAGCGGCTAGTCCAAGCTAAGTCAGTGTCAGGAATGGCCACACGAGAGATTGGCCGTGGAAGTGAGCCAGCCGATACGGCAGCGACAATCACAAGGAAAAGGAACCGCACGGGAGTGATCGAGGAAGCTCGCACGACGAGGGCTGCAAGCCAAGCGGCGGAACAGAGCGCGGTTACCTGGAAACTACCCCGTTAAACGCCTGGTCCACGGGCCACCTTGAGCAGGACCGCCGCTATCTTCCGCCAAGGCTTGAGAGCGCGTCTAGGCGCCGCCATTCAGGTGCTGGTGCGCCGACTGCTGACGTTCCGGTTTGGCTGTTGGGCGCTGACGTTCCGGTTTGGCTGTTGGGCGCTGCCGTTCCTGCTGTTGGAGCGGCTACAAACGTGTCGCGACTGAACGTGAGCTGACTTGCCTATTGGGCATTGCTCTCGGACCGTCCATACTGAGATACTATTTTGTGTACCCCCAAACCATTGGCTGTGCAACCGTGTGAACCAAGTCTGTCCTGTCCATAACGTCCCACCATCTACTGTCCTGTGCTTGTCCTCCCATCCTGTTGAATATAATAAAGTCTTCGACGTGTTAAACAGTGTTCGCCTCTCTGCCTGCGTGGTCCTTGACCCATTCATAACACTCGGACGGAATGTAACATATCACAAAAAGATAAAGGGTCGTGGGTGCTGAAACATTTCCTTTTGCTCGTGTAAATTCTCCGATATCAGAATTTTTTTTTTACCAATTCGGCTATCCGGGTGACTGATATCAGAAATTCGATGTAAGCACGCGCTATTCCGGGGCCTGGGCATAAAAGCTACGTCAGCTTCATTTGAATATCAGTTCTCAAGTCAAATAGTTGTGGTCACGGTTTTAGCGGGTACAAAAATTCGCAGCTGAAGGCGTGCATTTTTCTGCCTCATTCTTGTGACGTCACATTTGTCGTTTTATTGCTTTTTCACTGCGCTGTATTTCCAGTGGCCGGTTTGCAGCTGTGGTCGATTTTCGTGCAGTGCTTCACCGCTTGCTGCGCTAAGGCAGGGGTATTTTGTGGATGCTGCTTTGTCCTGCGTTTCTATTCACTGTTCCCTTTAGAATATGCAATGTCTTCAACATTATCGAAGCCACCCCAATCTCTCGTGCGTTCGTTTGTGTAAACCTTTAGCCCCAGCTTGGAAAATAACAACAAATATGGAGCCTTGCTACCGCTGAGAATACAACCCATCGTTTCATAAGTACGCATCATAGCTAATCTACCTCAGTTTGGTTTGTACTTATGGTTCCTATTACAATGAGGAAACTATAATTCACTACACCTTATTGCAACTTTATTAGCATAGTGGTGCGTGTAAAAGTCGTGGCGACACTGAACATGGCGAACACGCGTGTAGGCGCATAAACCGCGTCTACAGCGGGTTGACCCTCAAAAGAGAAAAGAAATTATACTGCTCGTATAGTTTCACATTTTGCTCACATTTTTGCGGTCAGCCTCGCTGCGGCAGATCCACTTTGGGAGGCATTTGGCCCTGATCAGGTCTGTTTTGGTTTTCATAGCAGGAAGTTATTGTCGCTAATTCAATTGTTTTTCAGAACGTTCGCCACTCCTGAGGAATGTATTCAATCCCATCAACTATTAATTATCAGGCGCCTTCACAAACTTTGTGTACACGTTCTAGAACGTGTAAATAAGGGCTGCTTGTTTGGTTGTTTCCATTTACTTAGGCATTTAGGTTGCTTTGTATTTCACTACAGTATCATACAGGTTTTTCACGGGTTAAATTTGCGCAGACCTTGTGTTGGTAATAAAAATAAGCATGTCATAAATGGAGTTTTTCGTTTACACAGAAATACGGTTTGGTCTTTGCTGCAAATGAATAACTTTCTAAAGCCCTTGGGGTTTTGGTTGGGTTTGATGCGCTTCCACCACCTCATTATGTGCGGTCACCACCTGAGTATGCTCTAACAACACCTTAATAATGTGCACGTTCATGTGTACCACGTACTTTCTCGGCATTCTGCGTATCTGCAGTTCTTGTTCAGGCACAACGACCACTTTTGGTCGGAGAGCCTTGGTAGTCCTCGTAATTGCTATGCCTTATGAACATCTGGATTCGTGACTGCTGCCTTGCGAGGAGGCGCACACTGAAATAACTATCAGAGAAGTTCTTCCAATGTGAAAACACATCAATGCTCGCTCACCTTCCCATCAACAACTGAAGAATGGGCGCAAAGGAATGGACACGGGTATGCTTATCCTGTCAATGAAAATATATTGTTAGAAAAAGGGGCTGGGAACGTTCTTTCGTTTTTTCGAGTACAGAAACTTTTTATTCCATTGTAACAATTATAATACTTTTTTGTGTTTTACACGGTGACCTTGGGTGCCTTCAGGGCAAGTGATGCCTCAGCTGAACTTTTGTGCCTGGTGTTTATAGATGTAGCAGCAAAATGTTTAGTTCTTTATCGTTTGGAAGCCATGAGTTTTAAAATGAGCGCTTATGAGGCTAATTTGTTCTCATTTTGTTTAAATCATTTTGTCACTTAATATATGTTTCAGCGAAGTATGTTTTGGTTGTGATAGTTAGCTTTTTGGGGTATAACAGTAAAAATTCTTGCCATGCACAAAAACGTTGAGGAGGTTCAGCTGTGTGTGTCCGCTCTAACCTTAGTAATCAAGTTCTCTTAAACCTTAAAATTGGTATTGGTAACATTGAATGCACAGCAGTAAGGTTTCGCGATATTGTCGCTGTTCTGATGTATCGCCAATTTGAATCAGTGAGGCAATGCTAGAAAATTTTGAAAACGTATATGTGCGTGTTACTGGACATTACGTCGACACTGCGTTTAAGTTGTATTTCAGTAAATGTACGTCCGGAACTGCCAACTTATTTTATTTCTTGATGTCTTGAGGAAATTATATGGTTTTTGAATCATGGTCAATGTGCCGGAGAGGATAACATCAGCACGCAAACATTGTTAAACCTTTACAGCAATAGTTTTCTTTACGATAACATCTTATCGCTTTGCGTTGTATCATTACCGTCTACCAATTTAGTATGGGCTCCCCCTAACAAAACCATCAGCGCAGTCCAGAACTTTCAGGACTCCCGGCCGCAGTGGCCCCTTTTCTGATGGAGGCGAAAAGCAAGAAGAACGCCCGTGTGTTCGAGATTTCGGCGCACGATAAAACTCCCCAGATGGTCGAAATTAATCCCGAGCCCTCCACCCACTACGGTGCGCCTCATCGCCTGCGTTGCGCCGGCGCTTTAAACCCACAATCAATCGATAAATAAATAAATCAGGATGAGGGATGACAGAAGCTAGCATCGATGTGGTTGCAGACGTGCTCCTGGCTTGGAAGAGAACGATGTCAAAATATACAGATGTGAGCACCATCTTTAAGTATTTCTGTTGGGTTTCCTTATAACTAACAACTCATCATTCGCGCTTAAACTAAAGAAACCACGTGAAAATACAGGTACACTCTGTAGTTCAGCTCAACTGTATGAACAACTAATGCATTAAACGGGTGTTTCAGAAATATTTTCAAGACCAGACAAGCAGCACACACCAACTTTTACGGAAGGAAGGGGGCAGCACGTTATAAAACGTACTACAAAAAAAAATATCAATACTACATCCTTCTTTATCGGAAACGACAGTCGATACGCGCTTATGTTGTAAAACTGATTTAAAAATGACGTCATGAAACACGCTTGAACGAGAAGTTCCAATGCGAGGTATGTCCCTTGCTGAGGTCGCGCATTTGTTTCATTATTATCTCACAGTAGTTAGCTAACAATAAGGCGACGCTGTTCAAAAACCATATCGAAACATTATCCCCCAATGCTGCCTCACTACATTTCTGTATCTTACAGATGAGCATGTTTATCCTCCCAGGGTGGGTACGTTTTGT
This sequence comes from Haemaphysalis longicornis, assembly GCA_013339765.2. NCBI lineage: Eukaryota > Metazoa > Arthropoda > Arachnida > Ixodida > Ixodidae > Haemaphysalis > Haemaphysalis longicornis. The sequence continues at coordinate 5,760 of JABSTR010000455.1, read as the reverse complement.
GCAGATGAGATTTAACCACAGCAGTTATTGGCTCTCAGCTCAATTGAGACCATACAGCACGCACATATAAATATTACTGTTGTTACAACCCGACTTTTACTAGAAAAAGTACTACAGCATGAGTTGTTGCTTGGCGTAAACGTGGCCCACGTAATGGTTTGATAAATGTTGACTGATTGCCAGACACGTTATGCTTACAAAATAGTTGAACCGTTTGATGCCCAGCGTTTCTCAGGAGCAACAACAAAACTTTCTTTTTTTCTCCCGGGATTTGTGGGGTTGCGGACATTCAACGACATATGTTTAAGGACGAGGGTACCCGGACCCTCAAAAAATGAATAATGAAGGCAGCACGTACATTGGCCCGCTAAAAATCATACTTTTTTTGCCGACTCGCATCGAGCCTGGTGGCGCGGTGGGCTCATGGCAAGTGAGCGAAATTGCGCTATTTCGTTAATATTTGAAATAATAGCACATCAACTGAACATTTATGGTCTCCAAGTAAAGCATGAACCGGGCGTCCTAAACCATAAACAATAAACCATAAATCAAGGTACCACTCTTGTTCAACGGCTATACATGGAGCAGCAAGTGCAGGTGTTGCTCAAAAGTAATACCTCATTGTGTCCGTCATAATGAAACTGATTTTTTACTTAATAATTGAATTGATGTCTGGAGTCCTTTTAGAATATAAAATTGTTTTCGCGATCACAAGCAAAAAAATTAAAGTTTTGGCATCAAAGTGCAACTACTGTAGCTAAAACCATCAGTCGGTTCCTCACTTTCAATCATTCGTTTATGAAAGAGCGCTGTGGTTTTGTGATGTGTAACTCAGTAGAGTTGGCTCTTCTTGCTATTAAAGAGAACATCCTGATAATAAAAACGTTGGGCGCTAGCCGTGCGTCTATACTATAGAAATATTTGGCTACGTTCGATAACAGAGGCTACTGAAGAAGCTGCTTTTTTAAGAAGCAACCTCGCAATCTTTTGTAACAAGTTGTTTTCCTTCCGTAACACAATATTAAGCCTTAAACTGCTATAACTCTAATAACAACAATGAGAAAAGAAATCTCCCAAAGTTGAATACGTGAACCTATGTTGTTTTTTATACGTAAACGATGTCAAAATAGGCGACAATGACAAATTGCTTCATACGCAGAAGCGGCACCAACATTTTCTTCAAGTGTAGAGATGGATGAAGTCTCCATAAGCGGCAAGAATGTCAATTCAGAATGGAACACCTGTTCTGCGTAATAAACAATCCCAGCTAAACACCACGAAGCAATATACAAACTTTTCAAACCTAGAGGAAAAGCTTTACCCTGAAACTTCATCCTGAGATTCCAGCGACATGACGTCGCTAACATTTACGTCACGCAATTTAGCTTGAGAGGTCATAAAACAATGCGTTATTGAAACTGTGTTTTGAATTCAAAATAGCTGTCCAAAACCTCTAGGTGCTGCAGCGTCGTCTATTATCAGCACCACTATCATCATCATAACGATATCTTAACATCATCACTAGCGCTTTGTGGACTGGCGCATCAGCAGTGCCACGCGAGGTAAGAGGTGGATCACGACTGCGTGCCGGCGTGGCCGCATGTCATCGCTGCTCCCCAGCTTCAGCCATGCGACGTACCCAAAATATATGTAGGAAGTGACATAGGCTATGTATAATGAGTCAACGAGTCCTTCCTACAAATGATGACCAGGAAGTTGCACGCCTGTGACCCGGCCAGCGGCACACCGGCACGGTGACGTGGGACGCGCCTATAGCGGAGTGCGAGCCACGTTACCTTGGATGTTGGGTTTTCAAGATCGAGGCCAGCCGCTGTCTTAAACACGTAACCATACATTCTTTAATCACTTCATCATTTGGGAGAAGCCTCAGGTTAAGCTAACCTTCGTACTCGCCACATCACCGCGCGCAAACTCCTACGACGACCTTCGCGCTGTCGTGCTCCCGCACTATGGCGTCAGGGACGACCTGTTTCGGCCTGTAGCAGGAGAGGTATACGAACGGCCTGCGCAGGTTTTGCCACCGCCCATGTTACCCTCTTTGCCATCCAGCATACCGCCGTCCCCTGCCTCAAGCGTCGGACCCCTGGCCTCTATCTCCAGCGTGGCAGCCGCACCTACACCGATGGGACTTACAGCCGACGGCATCATGGACGCCCACCAGCCACAACCCGCCTCGCCCACTGCTACCACTGTATGCGAAGGCACCGGTGATCGACAGAATACCGAGGCGACCTCACTTCCTCCTCCATTCACAACACCGTCATCACCTACGGCCACTGAGAGATGACTAATCATTCTACGACATGGGCGCCGCAAAGCTGTACCCTCTGTGCTTGACAACACGGCACAAAGATGAGACGCCAGTCGACGATCAAGCCATCTGCTGTTGTGACATTGCGTGTCTTGCCTTTGAAAAGATACAGCAGCAGCGTGACTCTTCTGAGCAAGGGGTCTTTAGCCGCGTCATTATCCCCAAGAATGGGGTACCTTCCGAGTGACCTATCTGCGAACCAGGAGCCATATCGGCTCGCAGACTCTGCGCGCCCCAAAGACGTCACGCAACTGTGTGCGCATGAACTTTTGACGGGTATAGTGACTCAGAGACTGGTAGACACTCTTCGTCATCCTTAATATACCCCTTCGCTCTCACCTGCTGCTTTTCTAAAAGAGTTCTTTCTCCTCGCCCTCAAAATTGCAAGGGAGATGTATTGTCACGTAGCCAAAGACGACGCAGCTGTCTTGAAGAAAAACAAGTTTACTGGAGCGAACTTGTGCACCCCTAAAAACTCAAAGAATTACACAGACGGCGAAACAGCAGTCAACAAAGTGACGTGCGTAGACTGGTGTCGACGATTCGAATGCCGCGGCATCTGCTCAGCGGGGATTTATCACTCGGCGCGAGGGTTTCCGGAATAGTCGAATTGTATCCAGAACACTGTAGGTCAACGAAGACTATTCTAGGCTGTTCGCGTTAGTTCGGAACGCTCTCCCTATCATAAGAGATAACACATGCGGCACAGAAAGAAAGAACGGAACACGCGCCTCCCTTGGCACACACAACACCGATAACACCGACCGGCGAAGCCGGGCGGCAAAAGCAAAACACATATAAACAAACCCAATGCATGGTTCGTGGCAATATAGTTCCTTCCCATTGCGCCCGACGCGTCATTCCTCATCGACCAGCCTTTTTTACTGCATTGCCGGCGTCACAGCGCTACGCAGGAAACTTTTCACACGCTACCACCGACATCCGCTGCGTAGCGTACGCCAGGCACTGGCAACGTGCCAACTTGCATCGAAATCCCATGGGAACAAGATTACTCACTTCATGAAGCCACCGCGATTGTCAATGACAACTCAGTTTCCTCGGGTGAGATCACGACAGCGCCGACTGTGCTCATTACGCGGCACGTGTAAATGTTTACCGTGCCACCACAGAGATGCCTCTTTGATGGAGCTGCCCAAAGCTCGCGTTCATCTCAATCTAATTCCCTGGCTTGTTTTGCTAAACAGGCAGTGCACTCAGGCTGTAAGGGACATCGCTGTTGCATCTGGGTACACCTAACAGCTTCCATCCTGGGCCAGGCCACCTGAGGACAGTCTACGTTCAGGATGCTTCCGCCGAACTGACCAGGACATCTTAGAGTAATAACTTGAACGCAGCTACACATTGGCAATAACCTGTGTTCATACTACCTTCCCGCCTGGTAGATTTTGTTTTTCTTTACACGTTACGTGGTACAGGAGGTAGAGGGTAGCGTTATAGTTAATCGAGATAGTAGTACAAAATTCCTAGGGGCGGTAACCTCCTATATTGTAAGCGCCACTGTCATTATCATAAACAACATCCTAGCATCATCGTTAGCGCTGCGTGGACCTGCCGCGGTGGTTCAGTGGCTAAGGCGTTGCGCTGCTGAGCACTATGTCGCGGGTTCGATTCCCTGCCGCGGCGGCCGCTTTTCTGATGGAGGCGAAAACCAAAAACGCCCTTGTGTACGAGATTTCGGCGCACGTTTAAGATCTCCAGGTGGTCAAAATTAATCCGGAGCCCTCCACTACGGCGCGCCTCATCTCCTGCGTTGCGTCGGCGCGTTAAACCCTACAATCAATGAATCAAATCGAGCGCTGCGTGGACTGGCGCGTCAGCAGTGCCACGCGGCATTCGAAATGGAAACGACTGAGGCCTGGGTGGTCGCATGTCTTCGCCGCTCACCAGTTCTAACTGCACTACTGCCAGCAATAAAAGTAGGAAGCCGCATCCGCTACACCGACTCTACAGCTTCTTCCGCGTCAAAGGGGGGCGCCTTCCAGCCAAAAAAAAAAATAGCAGCGAAAATTTCTTGGGGCCAACCTCATCAATTATAAGCGCCACCATTATCATCATAAACTACATTCTAGCATCATCCTGAGCGGTGCGTCGACTGGCGCGACAGCAGTGTAGTAGTACTTGTACGAAACTTTAATGGGCTTTATAAAGTAGGAGTACTTCCCTAGTCAGGGAATCCAAGTTATGACAGGCGACCGACGCCCTAGATGCCAGTAGTTGCTGGACGTCCAGGTGGTCGCTGGTAATCAGGGTCTCCCACAGCTCATGGAGTGGGAGGGGAGAAGGAAAGTGTGGAGGACAGGGTTATGCACACACTCAAATAAAATGTGGACAAGTCTGCCAGGATAAGAGCAAAAAGCGCATTGAGGGGGAAATTGAGGGGGAGACATGCGATGTAAGCGAATTGTATGGGCGAATTTATTCGTTAGGATGCGACGAGAGTCGTTTCTTCTGATTTGGACAGCTTGGAGTGAGGTTGAGGGAAATTGTTGTCTGTTGAGTCGATAATACTGTGTAATGTCCTGAAATGTAACCAATGGTGTGGACTCCGCTTGTTCTCCTGGGTCAGGGAGGAGAGTGCGCAGCTTGATGAGCAGTGTCACGCGGCTTGTATTACAGTACATATAGCAGTGCCACGCGGCTTCTTCCTACAAACTCATTGATCGGTGCTCTATGGTGCACTTACGCTACTTTCTGGGTGCGTCATCTCTCATTCCAGATTTCGATCGCAAGCTTGACGCCTCAGCAGATGACAACAATTCAAATTTATTCAATTACAAAGCGCTTTCAGTCATTTACGAAAGTTTCACAATCGTTGCAAAGCAACAACGCTAAACGAGTTGCAGGATACTCAATTTGCCGCAAACCAATGTCACGAATATTTGTGGGTTGGCGCCATAGTGGAGGGCTCATGATTAATTTTGACCACCTTGGGATCTTTAATGTGCACCGAAATCTCGAACATCCGGGGCATTTTCGCTTTTCGCCGCCATCAGAAAAGGGGCCGATGCGGCCTAGAATTTCCCCCTGGTCCCTGGGCTCACCAGCGCAGTGCCTCAGCCGCTGAGCCACTCCGACGGGTACTAAAATTTTTGAATGCGATTCCACTCCAATTTGGCGTAAAACACGCACTACGCCTGTGCGATACGGCTCGGGGCAGTGCAGGAGAGACGAAATCACTGCCGTTGTTTTTTCTCAAGCGAATTCATGCCAAAACGTGACGATGGGCATGAGTTAGCAAGTGGGCAAATGTGCGAGCAGGAAAATAAACCACGACGTTCTCGTCCCTGTAGGTAGAAGTCCGGCACCTCCACTGCAATGAAGAATGTTGTTGAAACCGGCTAATGACAGCACTCCGTGCTTAATCTGGCAGGAAGATACAAGAAATCCCTCGACATAAAAGAATGTCC
>JABSTR010000454.1:0-46975 GCA_013339765.2 Haemaphysalis longicornis | reverse complement strand
AAATAAATATTTTAGGGCCGAGTTAACATTCACTGGTTTCTAACATTCTGGTTTCATTTCTGCTGCATTCATTGAAGCCTGCATCCAACAAAAACCTGGATGTAACTAAAATTGCAAACTTTTGTCACGATCGTTACACACTGGTTTAACTGTATACGATTCGCTATTCAAATGACCGAATATTCGCACATCCATCATCCCTAAACATCGGCATCAAAATCGTCAGCCTAGTAAGACGTCCGTAAGTACCGAGTATTACGCTGAGCAGCACAATAACTCCCAATGTGCGCAACTGGGGCGCTATTCCAGAATGCCCGAGTTTCACCTACTAGCGAGATTCCAGCAGCTTTGGTTATGAAACTAGACATAGTGGAGCATTCGATACACCTCGAGCGAAGCCGCCGGAATCGCGCGGAGCACGCCTGCCATGTTCGGCGCGCCGTATTGGGGCCGTTTACATTGATAAAGTACGGCTTGTGCTATCTTCTGCATGGAGCACCATCTTAAATCGATCTGCAATACTTGTTCCCTAGCATAAACTAGATAACCCCACTGCTACTTGAAATCCAAAGCCTGGCTGTTGGCCACGTCCGGTGAGGGGCGGTCCCTTTTTCGTAGTGTTCGGTTCTTCCATTGAAATATTTTTGCTACATGGCTGAAGCTAGTCCCAGTGCAGCATGCGCAAGCACAAACCAAGTAATCAAAGCGGTCTACTGTAGCGAAAAGGCCGCGCCCTGTTCCCGACCATGGCTTTTGTTCCTGGCTTGCTTGAGTGTGCATGGCGGGCGCTTATCAGAAATCGTCCCGTGTCAAGAGCGTGTTTGATGATGATGATGATGGTTGGATGTTTATGGCGCAAGGCCAACTGGGGCAAAGAGCGCCACAAAAATAGTCATATGATGGATGAAACCTTTAACAATAACTAAGTCAGCAAAACAAAGTAAAATCACAAAGACGACAATGAGCATGGCTGGTGTAGAGGGCCAGATTTCATGATGCGTGATAGGAAATGAGGTTTAAAAACTTGACTTCTGACAAATACTCAAGCACACGTTTCACGTAAACAATGGCTTCGTCACATAGAAAAAACGAAGGATGTAGGAGAATATGTTGTCTGTAGAGTTCTCTGAAGTGTTTGTGTAGTGTTGTTTGTGAAGTGCCTTGCATGTGATGTATGTGCACTACGTACGGATAGGGCCTCTCCGCACCTGCTTCACTGGGGTCTAGAAGATCCCGTCAGCAGATACAAGTGCGTCGCATGGGTGTGCCCTATCCGCAGCCTACCCAAGGCGACTTCCGTGTGTCTGTTGTGTGAGTCAAGTGTGTACGTCCCAAGTGTGGCTTTATTACATGTAGTTTGTTGTCTGTCTGTTCATCCCAGTGTTTTTGCCATGTTCTGCGCAGGTGTTGTCTTATGTGTGGCTTGAGGTCTGTGTAGGGTATCGTTGTAATGTATACAGTGTTCCCTGAGTGCAGCAGCAGCAGCCCTCTCATCTGCCAACTCGTTCCCAGCGATCCCAGCGTGTCCTGGGGACCCAGCAGAGCACCAGCTAATGCTTATGCGCATACACAGACAAGATAGTGGTAAATACAAGTTTAACTACGTGGTTTTTGGGGGGCTTGTGCGATGACAGTGCACGAACAACACTCAGAGAATCTGTGTAGATGATAGACTTCGGAATTTGATTTTCAAGTATGTGTCGTACAATGAGTAAAATTCCATATGCCTCTGCCGAAAAAATTGTTGTGTTGACGCTCATGGTTCTGGCTGCACTGAAATTCGGACCATGAGCAGCGCAGGAGACCATAGTGGAGGTTTTAGACGCGTCACTGTAAAATTCTGCAAGTGGGTATTTAAACTGCAGAGACAGAAAGTGCTGCAGTATTGCAGCTCGCGGTACCAGATTTTTGTCAAGTTTCATTAAAGAAATGTCGGAGGACACAGGACGAAGTTTCCAAGGCGGTAAAATGTCTGAAAAGGATGATCTGTACACATCTAAAAACGAAGCGCTCAGATCCGAGGCTCGCTCTCTCACTGTAAGTGAAAAGGGCAGAGGAACAGATGGGCTATTTACAAAGAGCAGAGATGTTGATGTATCGTTAAAGACAGGATAAAAAGCGTGATAATTCAGCGATGCAATTTTAAAAGCATAAAGCAAGTCCATGTATGTTCGTTGGTTCTCAAGGCTCCCCTTATTACACTCGACATAAAGACTCTCAGCAGGGCTAGTGCGAAAAGCACCCGACGAAAGACGAAGGCCCAAGTGTAGCACTGGGTCAAGAATTCGCAAGGCTGTCTTAGTCGCCGACCCATACACCACACTGGCATAGTCCCAACAAGACCCAACCAAAGCAGTATACAAGCGAAGCAAGAGTTCTTTGACGGAACCTTAGGATTGGTGGGAGAGAACCTTAAGTATATTCATTGTTTTGAGACATTTATTTTTAAGCTCCTTGATGTGGGGAATGAATGTGAGTTTGTGATCAAACACCACACCTAAAAACTTGAGGTCCTTGTTCACAGGAAGCGACACGCGATTAAGATAAATGTCTGGGTCCGGACGGACCCCACGCTTCCTGGAGAACACAACGCAGGAACTTTTCGCAGGATTCAATTTAAAACCATTCTTGTCTGCCCACTCGGCAAGTTTCTTGACACCAAGCTGTACTTGACGTTCGCAGATTGACATATTACATGATTTATAGGATATGTGGACGTCATCTACATACATGGAATAAGAGATTATGGGTGGCAGTGCCTTACCAAGAGAGTTCATTTTTACTATGACGAGAGTGCAGCTTAACACACCACCTTGTGGCACGCCATTTTCTTGCCCGTGAACCCTTCAGAGTGCACCACCGACTCTCACTCGAAACGTTCTTTCTGACAGGTAACTTGCAAGAGTGTTTAACATGTACCCGAGACACCGAATGACTTCAGGTCACTGAGGATCCCGTACCGCCAAGCGGTGTCGTAGGCCTTCTTGAGGTCGAAAAACACAGTTACACAATACTGTTTATGAACGAAGGCAATCTTTATATACGATTCAAGAGCTACCAGTTGATCGTTCGTCGATCGCCCCACCCTGAACCCTGCCTGGCTGCTCTCGAGAAGACCGCTGTACTCGAGGAAGTACACGAGCCTGCGATTTACCATCTTCTCGAAGAGCTTGCACAGGCAGCTCGTCAGGGCTATAGGATGGTAGCTTGAGGGGGACGACGGGTTCTTTCCCTCTTTCAGGAAAGCTACAACTATAGCCTCCTTCCAAGAGTTTGGAATGTGCCCCGAAAGCCATATCTTGTTACATATGTGTAAGAGTGTTAGAAGAGTGTCTGCGTGCAGGTGTTGTATCATTGTGTATGTGATGATGTCTGGGCCTGGAGCTCAGGGTTTACACGTGCTCAAAGCAGCCCTCAGCTCATGCAGTGAAAACTCTGAGGTATAAGAAGATGTTGATCTATTGTTATCTAGTATAGACTTCTTTTCGGCCGTTTGTTTGTGTTTCATGAAAGTGTTTGTGTAGTGTGCTGAACTGGACACGTGTTGGAAATGTTGTGCGAGGGTGTCTGCCTGGTCTTCGAGTGTGTCCCCTGTTGTGCTGACCAGAAGCAGGCTGTGTGTTTGTTGTCCTTGGAGTTTGCGTATTCTCGTCCATACTTTCCGTGTGTCTGTGTAAGAGTTTATTGATGTTATGAAGGAACGCCAACTCTCTCGTTTTGCCTCACGGCGCACACGTTTTCCTAACGCCTTGGCCCGTTTGAACAAAATGAGGTTACCCGACGTGGGGTACCGACGAAGGACACCCCACGCATTGTTCTGGGCCTCTCGCGCCCGCCTACAGTCCTCATTCCACCACGGCCTCCGCTGGTTGCGCGGGGCACCAGAGGCGTGGGGAATGGACTTTTCGGCGGCGTCGAGGATGTGCGCCGCGAGGAGTTGGGTAGCTTCTTCTACGTGTAGGTGTCATATGGGTTTGTGGTGTAGTTTGGATGTCTCTGTAAATGTATTCCAGTTAGCTCGTGCTTCATTGAACCTATTATGGGAAGATGGACTGCATGGGCCTTTACCTATGTATGTTAGTGAGGTGGAGAAGTGGTCACTACCACATGGGTCAGTGCTCACACCCCACTCGAGAAGAGGAAAGAGAACTCTAGAGCCAATAGCCAAGTCAAGATATGAGTATGTGTTGTGTCCTATGGTATGATTTGTGGGCTGTTTATTGTTGAAAAGGCATGCTCCAGCGGATGTAAGAAACATCTCTATCAGGCGGCCCCGGGCATCCGTACGGGAAGAGCCCCAAAGGGAATTGTGAGCATTTAAATCGCCTGTTAAGAAGTATGGTTCGGGCAGCTGGTCAACCAACGCCTCGAAGTCAGAGCTCGAAAGTGCAAGATCAGGAGGAATATATATTGAGCATACCGTTATCAACCTATTAAATAATATTGTTCGAATTGCTACAGCCTCAAGGACAGTGTTCAGAGTGACAGGGTGGCAGGCTAAGGATTTCCGGGCAATTATGGCCACACCACCAGAAGAGTGTGTGCAGCCATCCCTGTCCTTTCTGAAGACCATGTAACTATTCAAGAAATTTGTGTGCTTGGAGTTCAAATGTGTTTCCTGAACACACATTACACTTGGCTGATTAGCATGCAGTATTTCGTATACATCGTCAAGATTTTTAAGAAGGCCTCTACAATTCCATTGAATTATGTTTTCTCTTCCCATTATTCAGTGTGAGAGCTACTGGACTGTGTGTGTTTATGTTTTCGTCTTTCGGGGCTGTGACTCTCGCCTTTTTGGCTTGTCGGGAGGCTTTGGCGTCAGGACGCGTTCCTAAGAGCGTCTTTGAGCATCGGCGAGTGCGTTTTAGACGTTGAAGTTGTGTCATTTGTCATCAACTGTGTTTTTACGGTGTATGAAAAAAGCTGCCGTGGTCAAACCGTGTCCTCTTGGCCTCTCCTATCTGCTCGTAGAATAGTGAGTTCAAACCGAACACCCCTGAGAGTGTGGCACCATTGGTTGACGGTGGCCTTGGGACTTCAATTTTCGTTCTGTGCTAAGTTCTTGTCGCTGCCAGCTGGCATGAAATGCCCATTTCGTGGCTACGACGCTACGCCCACACAAAGTGGACGGATTGGGTGCGTATGGGTTCGGTTTTTACGCCGTGTCCACGAATAGGCTGGGTTTGTTTGACTGACATTAGAACTCGGAGGAAATTCGGTCATAGTTTTGCGCGGCCCAGTTGAACTGGGGACGCCCTTGGTGACCGCTGCGGTGGAGTTGTTTATTTTAAATGCTGAGCATTTCAGTAACTCACGATGTCACCCGCGTTGGCGTCCGTAGTCCGCACGCTCACTGCGCATGCGCGTCGAGTCGAGGCGATAGCGAACACTCTCTCGCGAGGGGCATTGGATTGGATTCGAACACTCTCTCGCGAGGGGCATTGGATTGGAATCGATTGGATTGGCCTGGATTGGATTGGCTTGGCTTGGCTTGGCTTGGCTTAGATTGGATTGGATTGGATTTGGATTGGATTGGATTAAAGTGGATTGTGTTGGATTGTGTTGCGTCATAGCCGCGGCACGTTGCGTCATAGCCGCGGCAGACGCGCTGGGGCTGGCACATGTGCAGTACTCTCTCTTCCGCGGTTTCCTCTCCTTCGGGCGCGCTGCGCATATAACCGGTGTGCCGTTCTCCGGCGAAGCAACATCCGCGCTTGGCTCAAACATCTAGAGTCCACGCCGCTTTACAAGTACGCCAACGTCGTCGACTGGGACCGGCTTACGCAGTCCCCTCAACGTATATAAGCGGCGGAGTGCGCGTTCGGAATTCAGTCAAAGGCGTCTTTGCTTGGCTTTCGCTTGACGTGACGCTTTGCTTGACTGGAGTAGATGCGACGCATTTACTCGAGTTCCCCCCGTGGGAAGATGCGGGCGGCTTTTTATGTTCTCCGTAGCAGGCATAGTTCTACCTAGACAGATGTTTTAAACGAAGGAGGAATTTCGAGATCGTTTTGAGCTTTTAAAAAGTACTGTGCACTGGTTGTGCAGCCGTATGGCGACAGACCGCCCTTTGCAACGACTTAGAGGCGGCTTTGACTGCACGACCGTCGAGGACTAAGTGTAGTGTGCACTGAGGCTTTGCGCGACGGGCAGCTTCGACAGAAGCGTTGGTGGTTACCGCACCATCGACCTGCACCAGTCGACCGTAAACGGGTGTGTTCACAATACGATCAGTGAAAACGTGTTGCCAAGACCTCGCCTTTTTTTTTAATCGTTCGGCGGGCGTGGCTTCCGTAGGCTCCAAACGCGCGTCTATTCGTCTGTAGGCGGAGCGTGCGTTTCAGTTATCGTCTGATCGCAGAAACGTTTCGAGCGAAGCGTTGCAAGACTGTGCGTTTTATCATCAGCGCGGCAGACAGACTCCCTCGAGGGGTTGTGTGGCACGCATTTCTTGTGAAAAGGTTAGTGTCAGGACCGCTTATAAATATTGCATATACTGTCACGGACCCAGTCGACCGATAGACGGTTGAGGTGGTTGATTCGCAGGGATGAAACCGATAGGAACGCAGGTCCGAGCGTTGAGATAACCCACCACGTTTCTCGCGCATGCATCTTCTGGGGTTCACCCTCTTCCCCTGACACGTGTTGGGCGCATATCCTCGCGTCTGGATTGGACATAATCGTACCTTTCTCTTCCACTAGGTTGCTGCTGGTACGTGCATACCCCGAAATTTTGATGGCCCGATGCGTCTGTTCATTATCCTCCCTACGATGCAATCAACGGCGCGTGCCTATTCTCAGATAAGATCTTTATACATTTCAAAGGGTTTCGTTCAATGTCGCCGTCATATGGCAGGAGGCAGAGCTTTGAAAGCGAGCAAAAGGGGAGAGCTAAGAATTAGCTACGGGAGATCAAAAAAGTAACTGCGTGACGCCAGAGGGAGGATAAGCGAGAGTGGGAAGGGCGCGAAAGAAGGGGCGGTTATGAGGGGATTGAACTCTATCAAAAAGAATGAGTGTGGAGAGCTTCTACTAACAAAAAAGAGCAAAATAGAATAAAGCAAAAATATGAAAAGTTGTTGTCCTTGTTGCTATTCCTTTTTTCGTAACACATGCCCAATCAGGGGATTCTTGGCCTGCAATTGGGAGCTTCGAGGAACTAACATGCGCGGTTCGCAAAATTCATACCACTGTAAATTTGAGAAGTAACAGTTGTTGAATAGTGCGTGCAGAGTGAAGTCTGAACGTGATGTCACGGGAGTGGGACAGGTGCACGACACCCCCACAGAGCCCCCATTCTAGAGAGGCTGTGGCGTGTTCGACTCTGCTTGTACACTAAGACGAACAAATAAAATAAAAGAAACTGACGCAAACACGTAATAGCAGAAAAGAAGTAATTTAAAATAATCCGTTCCAAAAGACGAGGAAACGAAAGCGGCGGAAAAGGCGGAAGTACAATGTATTGGAAAAGAAGTTGCTAATACGTATCCCCAGGATTTCGCCTTCAAAGCACGTACGCAGATTGGACCGCGCCGAGGAGATTATCTGTCGAAAAGCGGAGCGTTTCGACAACGTCATACGAGCAGCAACGATTTTGATTGTGGCGGGCATCTATCACTCGGTTTCTTTTTTTTTGCCAGTCGGCCATATTCACGTGAGTGACTGTCTGCCCCCGACAGCAGAAACTACTTCTTACGACGAAAAATATCAGCAGTGGAACGAGAGGACGCTCTGAAAGATGTGTCATGCCCTAGTCGGGCACCCATGGTGCGCGCTGCCCTGGACCCATTACGTCACCTGAATAATCAGGAAATGCCATGAATCGCATTTTTAAAGCGTTTTAACTCTTCCCCGAAATGTTTTCACGAGGTTATTATTAACAACGCAGTTCCGCCTTGCCCGAGTTTCACTCAAACTCGGGCCTTCCGGAATAGCACCCTTGCAACCAATGTTACTGCGGCAGCTGAAAGTGAGTAAATGACACAATGCGTTATTATGCCCACGACCGTGCCCTAACAAGCCTGTGTACTTCCTAAGATGTACCTCAGTTCCCGCTTGACGGCGTACCACCATGCATGGGGTGCGTAGAATGGAGCACATAGACGGAAACGCAAGCATCCTTTTAATGAAGAGAATGGTTGAAAGGTATACAGGGTAGCCATGGAATGCTCGTATCAGGAGAACCACCAGACGGAGCAGTCACAGTACCGTAAACGGCCCTAATAAAAACCGCCGCTCGCTTCAAGATTGGATCATTTGGTGTTGGGCTTAATTTTCGAAAGCTTCGAGTTACTCCATCGTTGTAATTTCGACAGAAGTCTGGCTGATTTTTTTTTTTGCCAAGAAGCCGCATGACCGTGATTTTACGAGCCTACATGTGAAGAGCCTTTCGTAAAACAAAATACCCATCCTGGTTTTACTTTAGTCACATGATCTTTGACAACTCTCTCAACTCCAATCCGACCGCAAAGAAAGTTGTTTCCATCAAAAAATACGTCACAAACAGTGAAACGTCTGACATTGTGGTAAGACGCAGCCCGCCCTCTGACGCGATTGTGGGGGTACAAAAGTAATCAACTCCTTATATCTAATCAAGTTTCATTTGGCCCGACCCAACGTTGCCACAGTCGCTAGTTAATCGTACAATTACGTTAAGTGGCAGGCGCCTTTCCTCTGTGGTTACCATACTTCCACGAACTGAATCGCGTCATGGGAGCAGTGAGAGGCAGTGGCTGATTTCTCTTACTCTCCTGTTTCCGTCACTAAGTCCTAACTTTTTGTATTATGTCCCTCAATACCTCGAAGCTTGCGCCCAATTGGCGTGATTCCTAGCCCGAAACAACAACTTTTCGGATTAACCGCATTTTGATATTGTTTTCGTGCTGCACTGAACAGCCTGACTGCTATACGGCGTGCACGTTCAATAGCATGGCGACTTGATGGTAGCTCTGTCCTCAAATGTTTGCGACGAGTCTCGTGAAATTATACGCTTCAATGAATTTGAAAGTAATGGCCAACAACCATTGCTGTGATTGAATCACCTCAGCGTGTGTCTGTAAATTCCTAAGGATGGTTCTTCATTCAAGACAGCCATACGTCAAATTCCACGATGAAGCTAGTACTGCAACAAAAATTCGGAAGTTCGGGTCCTCAGGCCTACGCGTACAGTGGCAGTGCTGCGGTAGGCGAACAAAAACCTTCAACTGGGGTTTCGTTTCAAACCTTTCAAAATAAAAATTTCATAATCGTGCCATATCCAAAAAAAAAGAAAACACCCACGCAGTCTCATCCACAGCAGCAAAATTCCTTATTTTACCAACATAGCGGCGGAAAACAAAAGAAAACATAAGGTGCCGTTGCACTCGATGTGTTAAATTCTAAAATCCGGCTTTATATCATTCAGGCGTGCTTAAGTGCATATGTTGAAGGAGATCCAGCAGTAGTATTGCAGGATGTATGCACAGCAGGTTCCATTTACATTAAATCAAAGTAGTGTCTATTATTCCGGCAACCGGGAGAACTACCACCAGAAACTTCTTACGTTAGTCGTCTCTTATGGCTAAGTACGCTACGCCGAGAGTCTATGGGATAAATATTCCTTAAAAATCCGTGTTTGCAGCTGCCCTTGTAGCGCTGAGGTATAGTACTTGGTTTTACACGAGAAGGGTCAGGTTCGAGTCAGACATTGCAATGTTTTTTTTTATTTTGTAGCTTTCCGAATTTTTTGTCATCGTGATTTCGTTTAGACGATCGACGCACAAGGCTGGGTTCAACTACGTTTAATATAGGTCCTGTTCTGTGTCGTTGGGCTGGATAAGAGCAGGTTTGTTGCAGTCGGGCTTGATTTAGGTAAGTTATGACGCATTTGATTAGGTTAGGCTAGGTTCGGCGAGGGTATGTGATCTTGGGTTACGTTGGGACGTAATAGTATTCAGTAAATTTTAGGCCAGCCAGCTTGTATGGAAACTGCCGTGAGAATTTCTCGGAGGTAATACTCACGGCTCTCGTGAGATTTGACGCGTGAGATTAGACAAATCAAGCTAAGCTTTATTTGTAACTCAATAGGAGCAGGTACTGTAAGAGGCGAAAAGCAAAAACGCACGTGTGCGCGCGATTTTGGCGCACGTTAGAGATGCCCACACGGTCAAAATTAATCCCGGGCCCTTTACTACGGCGTGCCTCATCGCTTACGTTGCGTCGTGCTTTAAGCCCTACAATCAAACCAAATCCTATATGAGTATGTTAGAATCACATGTTTCTTGACCACAGATCGTCGGGGTACAAGCCAGTCTTTTGTTGAAATACTGTTGAATTGTCGCCCGAGCTTTTAAACAGTTAATTCACGTTCGTTCGTCACTGGCGATGTTGTGAACGGGGAAGTGGCAGATTGAACCAACCATTTAAAACATAAAAACGGTACTCAAGCAGCAACAACACACATCAAAGGTAACGTTACGATCCGCGCGCAACATTACAGCACGCAATAGCAGTACAATGCAAAAACCCAGATAAAAAAGCAGGCTTCGCTCACCCATTTTCGCACTTCCGAAACACAGGCGATGCGTAAACTCCTTCTTCTTCAACTTCGCTCCCAAACATGGACAGCTTAAAACCGAGGGTAATTTTCCTTAGCCCTAGGTAAAACCGACCTACTGTTGGCTATGCTATTTCATTCGTTTTGTTCTTGGCTTCCTTTCAACGTACATTTATGTTACAAGAGCTTCAGCTTGAAACAGAAAGATAAACGTTTCTTGACCTTATGGGAAAAGGGGAATTTTTTTGTTTTTTATCTGCGGCGTGATGAAGGCTAGTTCGTTTGGGAAAATAGCACAAACACTCGCTGGCTATTCGCTAAGAGGCTGTAAAGTGGTAGTAATGTCAATTGAGTGAAAGAAAAAAATCGATGGCACTTGCGGCGGCGATCGTCATAAAGTGAAGCTTTACATTCCTTAGAGAGAGAGAGACAGACAGAGAGAGAGAGAGATTTATTTGAGAAGAAAGCTGGGTCTTTTGCTCGAATCTCCGGAACCACAAGCTACGTGCTGGGGGAAATGGTAAGGAAGAATAGCAAATGCCATTAAATGACGGGCTGAAGAAAGACGACACTATAAGACAGGATAAACAGCGTTCGCCCAGTGGGGCCAGTTTGATGAACACAACGGAAGTATTTCAAACCAATTCAGTAGCGCCTATCTGGCTCAAGTAATCAATTAACGACACTAGTGATCTTCGTTCAGCTGAAGGCGATGTCCATTGAACAAAGAGTACTTTTAAGCTATAGTTTCCTTTGGTTGCGTGCTAACAGCCGGTTTTCCAAGGTTTCGCGTGACCTGCCGTTATCGCAGTAACAATTTGAGGTAGGACCAAGCCAAAACATGTAAACAAGTTTGATCTGGTATGCGCTTCGTTAAGGCATAGTCCGTGACGCCGTTAAACCTTGACGTAACGAAGTCGACAAAAGTTCGAGTTTTTGGCTACTTGCAGGTTTTGAGTTAAGGCTCGCGGGAATGAAGAAAAACGAAGCCAATACGGTGGACTTCAGTGAAGGTGAACTCACCCTTGGCGGAAATATTTCCCAGGGAAACACTTCATGAGTTGCGCCTCTAGCTTTCGCACGAGGTTAGGCACTACACGGCGCAGCAAAGAAAAGGCTATCCTTATCTCCAAACGTAACTTGAGTATCACGTTTGCCTTTGTAAACTTTTTGGCGCCTTAACGCGTTACAAGATCAAGACTTATGCCAAAAGGGTGCCTTTTTGCGAAGCTGATGCTGCTTACCGGAATCAAGATTGTTGAGAGGGTGGTAGCTGGGATACTATACCGGGCGTCCACATTCCTCTTTCTCGGAAGCGGTGATGGCATTTAAAATTGTGCGTTTTTCTTGAATAGACACAGCTTTTGCTTTTTGGGCAGCAGCACTCATCACCGACGAACCGATACCACAAATAGAAGTGAAGACGCGTGACTAAACACCGCAACGACCGCCTCGCATGTCAAAACGTAAGTATGGAACAGAAACAGCACTGACACGTGGGAATGCGTGGTAGGTTGCCGTGCGGGCGAAACACAAACGTGAAGGGTTAGCTCGCTGGTGTGTTGTCAAGCCACACATGCGGAAGCAGAAGCACAGGCAGACGTAACTGCTACATTAACCAGGGGGTGGTTCTAGCTCCTCCGTTCATCATCATCAGCATCACTATTCCCATTACCATCATCAGAATTTCGTGTTTAGGTGATTCCAGACGGTTTCATTGCTGCTCGCTGCTTTTGGGATCGCTAGTATTCGCCATATTATCTCATTTTTCCGTCTGAGGTTTCAATAAAAGTGCGACAAATAATGACTTATCAGCTCGCCGACTTCATTTCATCTGAATTAACTGTGGCGACGTTTTGTTACAAAGTGTTTGCAGACAATGTCGTTTATGGGTGTGGCCATTTAAAATTGAAAAACCTCGTTCAGTCCCGAAATCTGTTACCTAGAGGTTCGTTACATCCAGGTTTAACTGCATAGCGTTTCTTGCCTGCGTTGAATTGGATCTGGCAGCTCCACGGTGATCTCAAGGTAGTGCAAAAAGGAATAATGTTGCTATGTGAGGGAGCAGAAAGGGGTCTTTTTGATTATAAGAAGTGCAGAAAAGTTGTAACCATGTGTCTCAAGTCAGTAATCACGTTGAAAGTTTGCGAGACGACGGCTCCCTCACTACCGCTCGTGCATACATTAAAAAACGCACAGCGAAGACGATCTTGCTGCCCATACGCTTGTTCGACGCCACCAGCTCGGAGCGCAGGGGACGTGGTACACCCATGAAGGGTGTTTCCTCGCCGCCAAATGCGTCTCGGGCCACGCGGGCTTGCCTTAGCAATTTCCTCCTGCAGTAGCAGCAGCAGCACTTGAAAAATCCCTTACAAAAATGAATGTTGCGATCCTATTAAACTTTTATAGAGTTCTTATAGAGTCTAAAGGGACTCATTAGAAACTCATGGCAGACTTATGTCCTAACGAGTCATCTCTATAAGATCTCTCTAGAATTTCAAAAAAGGCCTCCCTATAAAAACTCACTCTACCCATCTCTACAAGATCTCTATTGAATTTCAAAACAGACCTCCCTATAAAAAATCACTCTACAAGATCTCTACAGAATTTCAAAACAGACCTCCCTATAAAAACTCACTCTACTTATCTCTACAAGATCTCTATAGAATTTCAAAAAAGACCTGCCTATAAGAACTCACTCTACTCATCTCTACAAGATCTCTAAAGAATTTCAAAAGAGACCTCACTATAAAAACTCACTGTACTTATTTCTACAAGATCTCTATAGAATTTCAAAATAGACCTCCCTATAAAAACTCACTCTACTCAGACTAGATAAAGATTCTTAGCACATTTTAGCGAACTCATTCAATGAAAGTTCTATGGGAGTCTCCTCTATAAAAGCGTTTTTTTAATTTTTGTAGGGGATTCACTATAGCTACTAACTCTATTTAAGTTCACTAGAAATTCCAAAGTTTTAACCTGATAACTCAAGAAAGTTTCTATTGGCTCACTTTGAAGTTTTTTACAATTTTAAATTGAACATCTGGATGGACACTAACTTTTTTCTTTATTGCAGGTCCACACGGATTCAACAAAAGCTTCATCGCTAGCCGAATTTCCTCGAGTCTGTCCAAGTTTTTTTAAACGACCTGTTTGCTCAATATATATTTACAGAATTTATGAAAACGTTTATGAAAAAAAATCGTGGAATCCATTGAGTGCCGACATATCTGATGATTATCGCCCGCACCTCGAAGACCTCCATGGGTTTCATCCCAAATTTTTTTCGATGGGGGTGGTGCACGGAGAACGAAAATGTCCGTATGCAGGTCAAAGGGTGCACACCGCGATCACTCAATTGAAATCTTTAAACAAATTTATAACTGACTTCAAAAGTTTGTGGAGATCACTCCCAGCAATTTTGGCAGATAGCGGTGGCCGGGGACATGTCGAAAATCAAATTTAATTGCCCACCGCGGGAGCTCGGATTGCCGCGACACTACCGAAAAAATGCGAAAGATATTCCCTGCTGGTTCTGGGTGAGGTCAGATCTACCCCGTTCCGGAACGGGAAGCAAGCACTCTCCGGAGCTCCTGTTGTCGGTGGCCTAGTTTCGCCAGGCAGTTTTTGTCACACATACCTGCTAGATTTACATAACGAATATATGCCATCCCACCTAGCTTAGTGCAGCGATTTTGTGTTCCTCTGGGGCGGCGTGACACTAACAGCGCTGTTCGCTGTTTTGAAGATATGTCTGCATATCTCACAAACCCAAACGCTACAATATATTCCGCTGATGAAAGCACGCCTATATATACTTAGCACACAAAAAAAAAGCACAGAGCAGAAGTTTGGTGTAAACCACTACACGTCGGAAAAAGAATTAACAATAATAAATTATTTCATATAGCAAAATTTGAAAACAACACTTTATGCCAAGTGGACGCAAGCTTGGCCTCATCATCGTTCCCTCGCGGACTTCATTCAACGAGTCGGAACTCCAGTTATCCCTCGCTAACATACCATTTCGTTGAGGATAACATGAACTGTATACGATCGCAAGTGTAGAACTGCAGTGTGCAATACAGAGAATCCCACAAGGAGCAAACGCGGAACAACGTTCTAAGCCAGCTAAAAACATTTCTTTCAAGCGAAAAAAGATCGTACGTGAAAGAGGGCCTCAGTCCAAGGCGGGCCCTGAAGCCGCCGCTCACACTAACTAAACCAACCAACGCAGAAAAAAAAAATGAAGACAAACTGAAGCGGTGGATAACAACTCATCTTTATTGCACAGTGACACAAAAAGAAAAGAACGAGCCTGACACTGCTTCACGTCACTACAAAAACAGAGAGAGGAAGCGAAACTTAACAAATTAGTGAGCTGGCGTGCCGCTTGTTACACTCAGAACCACTCTCGCGCCAACAAAAGTATTTGTTTTGAACATTCAACGCATTCGCGGTCCTCGTTTCTAAGAAGCAAACGCCTCGTAAATATCCCGCGCCCGCAAGCAGACTCCGAACTTGAAAACTATTTGAAAAGATTACACTTTTCAGAATTCTTCCGTCCTGTATTCGGCTGCCTTTGCCGAAGCGGGGAAGGGACGCGGGCAGGCGGGCGCAAAAGGCACACCGGCCTGGCCGCACGTCTGTAGAGCCCCTTCCTCCCCCCTCCCCAAGGCTCCCCCGGGCTGCATCAACATCTTTCCCCCGTCCACTCTGGTCCCATCACCTTCCTCTTTCCTTTCATCGCTCTCTCCTTTTTTTTTCTTTTAACAGCCGCTGAGGAAGCCTGCTACTGATTATTGCAGCAACCCCTCCAGGTAGTACGCCTCCCCGCCGTTCTCCCCCTGTCCCCCGCGAACTGCCGGCACTTCGCTGGGCAGAAGCGAGGCACCCTCGCGATCAGCCCTGCCGCGCTCCCCCCCTCCCACCCCCCTACCGCCATTAGCCACAGCCGCCGCCGCCGCCCCCCTCCGCCAGATCACGTGGCGCTCTGCTTGCGCGCGCACACAGCGCTGCTGCAGACTCCTTTATTCGAACTTCTCTGCTCTAAATTCTTGCACCCTTCCTGCTGCCCCTCTTTCATGTCAGACAGTTTTGGGCCACTTTCCTTCCCCTTCCCCCAATCCAAGAACCTCAAAGCAAGGCAAAGCATGTGCCATCCACCTGTACACTTGCCGATAAGCAGATGCCACTCTCTAGTGGGATGTGTAGTCATTGTCACCAGCGGCGCTAACAACCAACCTCGCGACCTGGCTGGTTGTTTGTTTACTTGGAATATAATATGTCTGCTGCTAGAGGAGTTGGTAATAATTCAATAAAAAAGATCGTAAATATTAACACATGATTCACAAACACCCGTCGGTTGTTTTGTATATCTCGTGTCAATGTTTCCGGGTTCAATTTCCAAAAAAAAAATGCATAGCTGTACCATAGCCATCGCAAATCGGCTCGAGACGAAGCCAAAGTCGCTTGTTCTTCACAATCTCGGATGTGCGCGGTCCGGCGTGGTGCGGGCGTTCTCAGTTTTCTGTGCAAATTTACAGCTTTGTTCGTATTGCTCGCGATTTATGTGCCTTGTGCGATACTTTACGACGAGCATCGAAGGCCAGGCATTGCAGTGCAGCAGGCGATACATCGAATTTATTGAAGGAGAAGCCATCATGAGCGCTCTTCTCCCGTGACATCCTTTGTTCCGCCGTGAGTGTGCGTGCACTGTGACCCCGCGGTAAACAAGCTTGCGAAGTGATGTGTGACCACACCTTGGCGAAATTTGTTGTCAACGCTTTGGAATCCGTCGTCAAGTCACGACGCTGGCACGACGTTGTTATACATACACAAGGTAAGTTCACTCTTTGCGAGCGCTCGTGCACATTTCGGCTGACGCATGGGATGGCGCCTCGCAGGCTTCGTGCACCCCCCCCCCCCTTCCCCTTACCCGAGTCTCCGTTAATTCCCTTCAGTGCGCCTCACAGCTAATTGGGCTCGTGAGGCCGCCGTCGCGAACGTTCGCCTCACCGACCGAAACCTCGGCAGCAAATCAGGCGTCGTGAACTTGCCGTACTCGCTCTCTTACGCGCCCCGACAACGTACGCGTCGACCGGGTGCTGGCGGAGTGCTTGATTAGCGTGCATTGTGCTGTTAAAAAGTAGGCAGTATACAAGGATGGATGAGAAGTTAAATGACACGAGAATTTACAATGCGAAGGGAGAGCCGAGAAAAAGGCGAGAAAATAATATCTAAGGGCAGGAAACGGTGCCAGGATGAAACTTATAACCGCGGGGACGTAGTGAGAGTTCCGGCTGCAAGACAAGGCGCAGGCGCGCGAGTACGACAATATCCCGACTCCTGATTTTGTTGTCGAGCTTCAAGAGGACGGCACGCATATCGCGACAGTGGCAGCCAGGATCACAAGTACTGGCTGGGTTTATGCATAAACCCAGACGTCATGCATAAACCCTGCGGCGCACTCCAGGGTTCATGCATGACGTCTCGAGAGCGCCTTAACAGGTATGATGCCACCCCAGCCTGTGAAAAATACTGTATACAAGTGTAACAAATTGAAGGGGAGGCTATTGTACCAGCCCTTCATATTTTCCCTTTCTTCCGCACTGCTGCATTGTTTTCGTGTATGCGTTATTTTTATGCATCCTAAGCTAAGGATCTAACCCAACCTGCGAAGGCTACTGTGTCGAGTGAATCAAACTGCAGACGCAGCTCCGCAACAGAACCCAGGAGACCTGTATTAGCTAGTACCAAGTTTTCGAAAAAAAAAGAAAGCACCGTGATTAAAGTAAAACAGCAGTTTGACAAACGAGGTTAACGAAAATAAAAAAAAATATTTGAAGGAGGTCGAATCAAACCAGTGCCTTTCAGAACAATGACAGGCACAAACACTGCGCCATGCAACCACACCTGACCGCTCTAGGCTGGGAGGTAGAACTACCAGTCACATAGAGGCCAGTGTGTTACTCAATTAGGAGACATGGCGGCAAAATATCTTTACGAGCTAAAGTACTGGCTGCCGGCACTATATCCCCTTTCTAATTTGAATGATTGCTCGAAAAAAGAGTTCCGGTAGTGCAGGGCAGAGGCTCAGGTGCCCTGTGCCGAACGTTGCCTAAAACTTACTTCCCTCTAGCTAAGAAAGATAATGCCAAGGAATATAACAAACTCGTTGATTGCTTTTGAAAAAATACAGAGAAGTATGTATTGACAGAACTAGCATTTGAACCCACAGCGTCTTTACACAAGTCTGATGCATTACTTTGACACACTGAAGGCAAGCAGACACTTGGCTGAAAATGCAGATGGAAATGGTCTGTTGTGAGTGTAGTCGTTCCAAATAGACTACACAATATTGTCATATGTTCGTCTTCTACCATAAAGTGCCAATTCTGTGCATGTATCTTTCTGTGAATTTCTTATTAGCAGTTTCTTGCCTTAGGTGGTAGGGAACTTGTGCTAGAACCAGGCACAGGTGTCAAACTTGGACACCTGAATACCAGCTTTGGCGTAAGCACTTGTTCAACTTGCTAGCAATAACTGAAATCTGCCATTGCTTGTAATCACAACCTGCTGACCGGCTTTATCGGCACAATTTTGAATAAGTTGGACTGAATGTGGTCAGTAATAGCGATATCACTGAGAGCATGTTGGCTGAACGTGGCATCAGACACGCTACAAACACTAGACTGTCATTGAGTGCAGGCTTAGCCAATGACTTGTGACAGATTTTCTGCCTCTAGGAATGACCCAAATGATTGGTCAGCACGATATCACTCAATTGTTTTTTGCTTCAAGGCTCGGCACCATACACAGCGCTTCTCACGGCAAAAGTAGGTGCCGAAGCCAAGGCGAAGAGCAAAGCAAGAAAAGAGAAAGTAAACGTGTTTATTAGGCCGTGCATGCTCACATGCTACCGGTCTCAAACCAGGTGCTATAAGCAGATGTTGCGTGTGCAGTCCCGAGCAGCCCACTCTAGAGAAGTGTTTTACTGGCTGTACATCCCTGTTTATAGCAATTGTAATGATATTTTATTTTTCGTCACTTATCTTCATTGCAGTTCACAAGGGGTGCTGCTAGCCAGTTTTTGTGTACTTTAATCTCATTTCTTTGCCATTTTTATTTTTTGTTTTTCTGTCAAACATTCTGCTGTGCGGAACAAGCTAAACTTCCCTTCTCTAGAGGGAGGAAGTGCCTGTGACTGGCTGGGAGTACAGAGTGATTTAGTGCACCACTTGGGGTAGTGGCCACCAGCTTCAGGAGAGGGAAAGGAAACGGAGGGGTTTTGGCAAACGGTGATGACGCACAAGTCAGCCATAGACAGCTTCTCTTCAAAAACTGCTTTTGCTGTAGGCACAGAAATTCGGCGCTTGTAGTTAACCACAAGTTTACTGCTGCAATTTGTGTGTTCAAGTGCATGCCAAGTTTGTGACATTCATCGAATTTTATTTTGCAGCATATACAAGCACGGAGAATAAGGTCGACCTAATACGACTGAAGGCGAGCCGGTCATCACTTCTATCTCGGGAGATGGAGTAAGCCTGCAGCAGCGAGTCACAACGTCATGTGTACCGCTAGCAAAAATAAAGTAAGCCTGTGTGTCCGAAAAACAGTGGCCACGTGACATTTGTTTGCATGTTTTATCACAGATCTACATGAAATGCACACATTCAATCATTCTTTTTTTCCCGTTTATTCCCACACACAGAAACAAAGCTGTGTTCTGTACAGATATTACATTACCTTCAAGTTTGGTTAGTTACCTTTATTGGGTCTCAATAAGTACCTGATAAAAATTATTTTAAAACTCAATAAAATGGGCAAAGTATATTCAATTTAAACTGTATAGGGAACCTATATAGAAACTCAATAGAGTTAATCTATTCAGTTTGAATAAGTACTCGATAGAAAAATTCTTTTGAAACTTAACAGAGATAATCTATCAAGTTTCGATAAGTACTCGATAGAAAAAGTCTTTTGAAACTCAATAAAAAGTTTTATGCACATTCAATGTAAACTCTATAGGTAACTTTAATAGAAACTTAATGTAGTTATTCAATCGAGTTTCAATAACTACTCGATAGAAAAAGTCTATTGAAACTCTTCGTCCCATTTCAATAGGAACGCGGTGGCCAAATAACTTTTGAAACTCCATAGGCAGAGTCAATAGAAACTTAAAAAGAAATCGTTAGGTTCTTTCGACAAAATTCAATAAACTTTCAAAAGCATCACGATAAAATTTTTTGTAAGGGCCGCTACGGAAGAAACATTGCCGGCGTCGCCCCATTCCTTCTGAAGCCTTTCCTATACAGAGCGCGAAAAGTCGGAGCTAGGCATGAGTTTCTGTATCGAGCAATATTTCGAACAAAGAAAACAGCCAGCTGATAGTAACCGACAAGAGCGAAAATACAAGACCAACAGAAATTCTTGGCCTTCGGGGCTGTCGACTTTGGTAGAAGGCATTACCATTCCCAGTAGTCATACGTAAGGTAAAACAGGTTTTGCAACCTTGCCGACTGCTCGAAAGTATTGTATCACATCTCTTTACGTTTTCGTGGCATGAAAGTATTAGTGATACTGTAGGTAAAGTTAAAAATAACCCACTTTGTGTATAGGCGTTTGCTGGTTTCATACCAGGCTTCTCACAGCATGGAAGTTATTGAGCAAAATGAGTCCCGCATACGGTAAAGATATAGTAACACTATGCTTTTTCATACCTCGAGGGATATTTCGGTACATTTCCCACAGCCATTACTTCCCAATATTCAGACATGCTTTATAGGGGAACTGCAGTCAAGAGGAAGAGTAGCAGGAGGAGGAGAAAACTTGTTTTAACACAATAACATCGAACATGTTAGTTTTCCTGATCCTCAGTCCAGGGCCTAAAAGTAATAGTAATTTTGTTAAATTTATGGCACGCCATCCAGAGTAGACCAGAATTTGTTTTTTTACGGCTGGTAGGGTTGGAGAGCAATAAACAACTGCTTGGAAATATTCATCGGTTTACATTCTTGCAACGTATGCCCGTATACTATTTATTGCATTAATTAGCAAGTATATCAAGCCTTCCACACCGTAATCATTTCCTTATTGTTCGTGTTGATAACAAGTTCAATATGATAACGTAGTTACGATAGAAATTCGGAGCACAAAAGCCGCGTTCGAACATTCTGGACAACGTTTTCAGGGGCGCGATCGCGGTGGCGTAGCGCTACCCTTTTCATTGCCTCTGCATGAGAATAAACAACGCACGCTGCGGATATGCACCTTCTTGTACGCAGCCATAACGAAAGCCAATTTCTGAAGAAGGTACTGTATGCCTTACAGCCTGAAGAAACTACCCACACGAACCTTGTGAGCCTCCCAAACATCCCCGAGCCAGCTAATAAGGCAATTGTGACGGTGCAGAAATATTAATGCGTTAGGCACAAAAAATTTCATCTGAAACAAGTCAACGAAAACGAAAGAACTAGAAGACATACAGTTTATATCCTGCTGAGCGATGCGCTTGTACGGGCCCGCTGCTTGGTAAGTAGCATTAAACTGTTGAGTATTTAGAAAAGCATCTCAGAAATACTGCAGGGAAATCCACCAATTTTGAATACTTAT
The DNA here is from genome assembly GCA_013339765.2 of Haemaphysalis longicornis. Taxonomy (NCBI): domain Eukaryota; kingdom Metazoa; phylum Arthropoda; class Arachnida; order Ixodida; family Ixodidae; genus Haemaphysalis; species Haemaphysalis longicornis. The sequence goes on along the minus strand of JABSTR010000454.1, from coordinate 25,821 downwards.
CGAGGAGCTCTGAGCGCTCAACCTCGCGAATAAGCTAGAAAGGACGAGGTACACACGATCATCGGACCGATGCTCTGAAGAAAGTCCTTCTCTCTCTCTCCCCTTGCGTTGCAGACTTGTGGGGAATACAGCTTGAAACAATTAAGATGTGTCCGAAGCTGGGGAAAATAACTGAATTACTAGAAATACGCTTAATATTGCAATAAAGCATCAAAGCGGGCGATTTCTAGCACTGGCACTGCTGCCCCTCACGAGCGGAGAATAGCATACGACAGCGGCGCGAGTCCCTAGGCCGACGTCATAGCCAGGGGGCGCCATTCGAATATTTCGCCGCCAATAACCGAATTCATTATTCACCTTTTTCACTGACAACCAAAGTTGGCTTACATTCGCTCAGAATCCCAGTTCGGGTGCTTTATTATTCACTGTTACAGCTTAGCTGTTCGCTGAAAACCAGGTGGTTGCAGCCTGAGCAGTCACTAAGAAGCCTGGACAGCCGCCAGGATTGCGTGAAGGAGACACGGTAAAGAAGTTGATAGATTTCAGTCCCGAAAGCCATTTTCGGGGTGCGGAATTTTCCGTTCCGGAGGTAAAAGAAATTGGGAACTTTCAAACTGCAAACCCCTTCCCGCGAAAGGAAAGCTTTCGGCACTTAATCATTGCGCACGCGAATGGTTATTTCGTCACCATCTTCCGCAAAATCAGTTTCTTGCTGAATGCATCGCTCTCTTAGGCAGGTAGGTGCTGCGCACAGGCTTCCTACGGTGGACACGTGCATCGCAGTTTTTCTGTGGAACGTAGAAAAACTGTCTTGCAGACTTAGATTCGAAGTAAAGCTTATCTTTGTCTTGTAGATAGTTCAGAAAAGTTGTAGAAGCGGTGAAATCTCGAGAGAGTTCTACTGGGGATCTGGTAACTTTACTGCCTCTACAGCCAGCATTTCTTTGTGAAGGTGTCATAGCAAAGCATCTGCTTCTGCGAGGTGTAAGCCGATTACGCGCCTAAATATGTTCCGGAGTATGCGAATGTGTTTCCGTGTTTACGAGAGATTCCCCAAATGCCAATTATTCACCTTTGTTTATCGTGCGGAAGCATAACGTTGGAAAAACGTACTGTGAAAGTCAATAAAAATCAGCCGATGCATATACATATACGCCTGCAAGCCCTTGGTCGCAGTGCCACCGTGTTGACGAGCAAGCATAGAGCTCCTGTTTTCCTCGTGTTTTCAAGCTCGATGTTTGAAGCGTTCCTTGAAATTTTGTACCGGAGTTTACTGAATTTTAAGTGCAAGCTGGTTGCATGGTTTCATATTGTTATCGACTTTCTACATTTCCGACGGTCGAGACCAATTTTCGGCATCCTTAATGAGGCGTTGGGTTCATCCTTACATGAGTTTTTTGAAACACTTTCGGAGCCGTTGTAGCTGTAGACCTGTTCCATACAAACTGTAGTAGAACTTCTGCATTCTACTAAAAGAAAGCCGAAGTTTGCGAAAATCGATATCTTTTCGACACACTCAAATCGGCTCTAAAATATTAAAAAATTTACAATACAAAACTATATTTTCGTTTACACATATCCTTCCAGCCTGTACTTTGACTGTTCATTTAGATTCTTGAAAGAAGCGTTTCTGCTTTCAAAAATTACGGGCGCATGGCTACCCTTGACTTTTAATTTTTAATAACCTATCTGGCCAACCCGCCCGTATGGCTGGTTCACGAATCATCGCCAGCAGCGGCCGCGAGACAGAAGAAGCAGAAGACTAGTCTGCCCGACATAGCCTGCAGTCGGGCAGTACGATGAGCAAGTACGTGACATGCTCCAACGGGACATCATTCGCCCATCGAACAGCCCATGGGCCTCCCCCGTTGTTCTCGTAAAGAAGAAGGACGGCTCGATTAGATTTTGTGTGGACTATCGGCGCCTAAACGGCATTACGCGCAAGGACGTCTATCCTCTACCACGCATTGATGATGCCCTCGATTGCTTACAAGGAGCTGAATTCTTTTCGTCCCTGGACTTACGCTCTGGATACTGGCAGGTGCCTGTAGCGGATGCTGATCGCTCGAAAACGGCCTTTGTAACCCCGGATGGCCTCTTTGAATGCAAGGTCATGCCGTTCGGGCTCTGTAATGCCCCTGCCAACTTCGAGCGAATGATGGACGGTGTGCTACGAGGTTTGAAGTAGAAGACGTGCCTGTGCTATCTAGACGATATCGTTGTGTTTTCCCCTGACTTTGGAACGCACCTTGCATGTCTCCAGCAAGTACTGACCTGGATCACACACACCCAGCTACAACTCAACCTTAAAAAGTGCCACTTTGCTGCGCGTCAGCTCACCATTTTGGGTCACGTCGTGTCTAAGGATGGAATACTCCCGGACAAGAGCAAGGTGCGTGCTGTGGCCGAATTCCCGAAGCCGACAACTATGAAGGCTTTACGGAGTTTCATCGGCCTCGGCTCTTACTTCCGCCGCTTTGTACGGAACTTCGCGTCGATCATATCCCCGCTTACACGGCTTCTCACTGACGGCGTCGGTGATCTATCGGCCTGGTCGCCAGCGTGCGATGACGCATTTACGACCTTGCGGCGCCTCCTCACTTAACCGCCTATCCTTCGGCACTTCGATCCGGGCGCTCCCACGGAGATCCACACTGACGCCAGTGGAGTTGGCCTCGGCGCAGTGCTGGCACAACGGAAACCTGGGTTTAGCGAGTAGGTTGTCGCATATGCGAGTCGCACGTTGACAAAGGCGGAATTAAACTACTCCGTGACGGAAAAGGAGTGTCTGGCCATTTTCTCCGGCGCCATGACGCAACAGCCAGGATGGCCCTATCTTCTCCGGGGGGGTAATTGTAATGAGAAATTGGTGCACCCACTGGGCAACGCGCCCGTATGGCTGGTTCACGAATCATCGCCAGCAGCGGCCGCGAGACAGAAGAAGCAGAAGACTAGTCTGCCCGACATAGCCTGGACTTCCCGTTTCTGTGACTGCGCTTCGCTACCAATAAACCCCCTTTCAATATATATATATATATATATATATATATATATATATAGAGAGAGAGAGAGAGAGAGAGAGAGAGAGAGAGAGAGAGAGAAAGAAAGGCTGGCAGTCTACAACGCCCCAGAAGGCATAGGGGAATGGTTAGAATATTTTTGCAGTTAGTGATGTTACAAACAATATTTTTTTCATTATTACGTGAGAAAGAAAGAAAGAAAACAACGCGCCCAGAGTGGGGACCGAACCCACACATTTCGATTAGATCTAGAATGCCTTACCGATTCGGCTATCTGGGTGACTGTGTCCTCCTTCACTAAGTAGTCTAAGTGGCGCTGGCTACCACCCTCAAGCGTCAGATACAGTTGTAGTAAATATAAATACCCCAGTAAGTGAAGGAGGACACAGTCGCCCAGATAGCCGAATCAGTAAGGCATTCGAGATCTAATCGAAAGGCGTGGGTTCGGACCCCACTATGGCGCGGGTTTTTCTTTCTTTCTTTCTCACGTAATAATTAAAAAAATAATGTAACATTCATAACCGTAAAAACTAGTCTAACCATTCCCCTATGCCTTCTTGGCGTTGTAGACTGCCGGCATTTCCTTCTGTATTTCCTAACGAGCCCCTCATTTCCAAACCCTATATATATATATATATATATATATATATATATATATATATATATATATATAATATATATATATATATATATATATATATACATTTAGATATATGTATTGAAGAACCTGAATATTAGTAGATGGACACTTTTCCAGTGGCTATGTCCCGTCATAACATAGCAGTTGGTTGACAAACGTCCGATAAGGGTATGTGCCATGCAGCGCTTTCGGAAGGAGACGAAGTGTGTCCTCGCACAGCTCGAGCCTCAGGCCCGATTTCCTACGTCCGCTCGGACTCTGCCTGACTTGACGACGTGACCGTCTGCAGGTGTCAATAAACGTCAGCACATTTTTGGTAGAGGTTGCCGCATCGCGATCCCCGAAGGCCTGACAGCCAGGAATCGCGAAGCCGGAGACTCCCGGTCAGCGACGACATGCCGCCTACACCCCAGCAGCCCATCGTCTGCTTTGCTTTGTAAATCTGCACGTATCCAGAGTCTACTTGTATCAATTTCTGATAACAATCCCTAACTCATTTCCCCTACCGGCCTCTCCGAAGCCCTCCCATTGCAATTAACAAGGGATGAGACGGTTTTCCGGCGCAACCACCGAAGGGGCTGGCATAACCTTGACTGAGACTGAAGGTCAGATGGACGCTACGCGGATCGAACCATTTTCTGATGTGTACCTGTATTAATAAGCGTCCCTTAAAAAGGAGATTTTGGTGCAACCTCTATTCTTTTAGGTATGTTACAAATCGTCACCGGGTGCGTAATGTAAAGTAGCCTTGAAAATGCGCTTTCATTTTTTCCACTGCGCATATTTGCGATTGCGTAGTAAAATGTGAACCTTTGGATATTTTCTGCATAGCCGGATATTTTTGTTATAGATTTGCTTTTTTCCCGCACATCTCTCCTTTATTCTCAACATCCCGTTTCCGGAATTTTTACATGATACTGGGTCTTTCCTGATTTTAAGCTTGCGGTGTGGTCTGGCCGCAACGTTCTAATCAGAAAAGATGCGCCTTCCAGTACTTTTGCACCGCGAGTAATTCATGTGCCCCCGTGCTGGCGTCATTTAATTCTTTGCAGCGTCTAGTCGCGTTGGTTGATCGAAGCAGGGTGAGGTATGACTGTACATAATTTAACGTAGCGGATTCAAGAACCACCCCAACGACAACTCCGAATCCATGGCTTAGTGTGAACACACGCTCGTTGTAGCTCAGGAGACATATTGCATTTCGATCAAGACAAAATGGTTTTCGTGAGCTTGAGGTTTGCTACCCAAGAGTTGTTCAGTAATAGAGCTGCTTTAAATATCAATTATCCGTGTGCAGGGCTCATTCACCGCTGTAGATAAGTTGAAGTGCGATTTTGGCAGTCCATTACGGCAATACACTCGTGAAAAATTGCTTCATTCCGTACACAAGAATGACGACTCAGTGAGAATAAAAGTAACACAAAACAAAAAACAATTTCGCCTAGTTGAACCGAAAAAATGTTTGCAACATTCTTAGACAATACCGAGTTGTGGCCAGAAAATACTGCTGGCAGTTTCCGGCGGCCAGTGGGTGCCTATTTATGGCTGTAAAATGGTTGAAGGGTCGCTATAAAGGGTTGTGGATAGTTACCCAGCGCATGAATTCATGATCGAACGGCCACTGTACAGACAATATATTACCTTGTGAATTTCAGAGTTGTTTTCTACCTGTAATACCAATGTATTTCAATACAGACCTCGCCATTTCTATTCATAGGATAATAAATACACAGAGAATTGCACCCTCCGTTCGTGCATGTCAGATATTCATTTTGATGCATATATTTATAATTTCAAAACCTTTTTTTAAATTAGCTCTTACTTTTTTGTATTGTGCATAAACACTTGGGCCATTTTTGGGCAAATGATGCCTCAGATGCAATTACACTCATACACAATCATTGGCAGTGTGACCCCGCTGCGTAATAGCGTCAGAGGAGTCCAGAATTTGTACACAAGCACTCTTTGCTTTTTTTTATTTTTTTTTTTATTAGAATTTTTCAGACGCCAGAACATAATGGGATATATGGTGTGATTGTGAGGTGTAGGTGGGTAAATTAGGTGATGAATAGAAGGTAAGTATTCGCGAATTGCAAGTCAGGTGATGAACGATGAGCCATGCCTGTATCCACGGTGTATGGAGGGGATCGTCAGATGCAATTACACGGAGTGCCCCGCTGCGTTAGCGTCAAGGAGTCCAGAATTTGTACACAAGTCTTTGCTCGGTCCACAGGCATATAATGGGATAGTCGGTGAAAATGAAAATGTTCGCTTCGCGGATGAAGTCAGGAGTGAACGATGATGGCGCCCATGTATCCATGCGGCGTATGTGGAGGCGTCGTCTACGCGGAGGCCCGTCGCCGCAAGGTGCCGCAGTCTTGTCGTCCTCAAGGCGAGGCAGGACCACAGCAAGTGGTGAAGGTCGGCAATCGCGTCGCTGCGGTGGCACAACTGGGCAACCAGGGTTTGTAAAGGAACCTTAGTACTGAGGCCAGTGGTGGGTCACGGCGGGAGTTAAGGCCACCACCACCCTAATCCTCCTGAGCGCAACCTCGTCTGCACGGGTAAGACCCGGGGGGAGGGTGGCAGCACACGGTGGAATGAGAGCACGTGTGCGGCGCTGGAGGTGTTCTTTTCTCGTAACCAGGAGAGTGGCATCATCCAGCTCTAACGGAGAAGTCGGAGATAAAACGGATGCTGCCAGTCGGGCTGCTACGTCGGCCTTGCAGTGTTCTGTGAATAGGTCACGTGGAACCCATTCAATCAGAATCTTGTGAGCGATTCCTGCCGCAAGTTGATGAATACTCTGAGCCAGCACAGGGCTACGACTAACTAACCGTAGTAGGCGGACTGCTTGTAGAGCATCGGTGCGAACTACGATGCGCGCCCCGGGCTGCAAAGTGATTCCAGTTACAGCAATCAGAACCTCTCTAATGGCTACAAGTTCGGCACAGAACGATGATGGAGGTTCCGGGACCTTAAATCTGGACGTCATGCTGAGGGTTGGATGGCTTATCTTCGCCGCATTTCCACTAACTCACTTCTCAAAATGTCGTCAGAAAGTAAGATTTAATTACGTCCTATTGGCCTCTGCGCCTGGTGCATGTAAGGCAGAAAAATCGTACATGTGCTATCGCTCTCGTTTAACCTTGCCAGGTAAAAAACAACAAAACACGTCTGGTTTGATTCCAATGCAGGTGCTGCTTTTTATGAAGAGTTGGTGGAACAATATTTGGTGGAACAGGTAGAATATAAGACAAAGCTATGGTAGACGCAAGTTACTGTTCCGCACATTCGGAATCAGTGCTTCTAAAATGCGTAACACATACTGAATATTACGTTCCAAAAATGCGTCCCGCTTCTTAATAACAAAATTGGCCCAAAGAATGGTGAGCAAGGACACTAGCACCATAACGTATCTCATTGAAGTTGAATTATATCTAAAATTGCCAGTAAGCGCAACACACTCATCTACATATAACAATCTATGTGATCACCTGTCCAGGGTATTGCGTAACTTGCTAGGCAAAGTTTGCTAAAGTTCAAGTATGCTCTGCAGTTTTCCAGCTCCGTTTTAATTAGAAGGTGAAACCTTTCTTAGATACTAGTAGAAAGAAGAATAGGTAGTTTTATCATGTTTTAGAGGCAGTGAGGTCACCCTACGGCCACTCAGCAGTATCTCGAAACATTTATTCCTCAAGCACCCAAGAGACGTTTATAGGGTTATAGTTTCCAGTCAAGATATTCTTCAGGGCAAAACTGCTCGTCAAGCTATAAAACCGTCTTTATAATTGTGGTTTTATGTTCCTGGTTTGAGCGCAAAAGCTGAGAAACCTTTCAGCACGTGCACCATTCGTAAATTTACACTGATAACGTCCTAGATTGCACACTAATCTAGTAACAATACTTTGCTATAGAAGAACCGTAATTGGTTTCTGTGCGCTTTAAGAACACGATAGCCGCTGTATTCGCAACGCTTGCGTTACCACGTGCACAATACAGTCCCTTTGGGCGTTTTATTACCACAGTTCCTTCAAGATATCTTTTAGTGCAGTCTAATGACGGTGGACGAGCACATGCTGCACAATAAATTCTTCGGGCGCTTAAGTATGCTTACATGACTTGAAGTCAAAAGCCTGCGATGATCAAAGAATTCTTTTCGTCCACTTGCGTTTGCATTTTCTTATTTTTGTTCGTTACTTTGCTCTAATGGCTCATACAGGCAGAATTGCTGCAATTCGCAAAGCAGTTTTACCACAGTGAAAGCTCTCTTCCGCGTGCACCTTCAGTACGTACGTGCCGCCACGTTCACCTCGCACAGCGCCCATATCAGGCTTATTCCTGTTGAACTCTTAGGGATGCCGATCGTGGCTATGGTTATAACTCCGCTGCTGTCGGGTGAGCCGTGTTCAACTGTCACACAGACCAGATAATTATCTATTTTCAGCCGCAGACATTTTGTACATTCGTTTTATCCCCCACATAAATCACGCTTTGATCAGACGATTCCGTCCTTCGCTGTAACACAGGCTTCTTTAGAAGTGGGGATGGCTTTGTTGGAAGCCTGACGTAAGCACTTCCGGCATAAGCACTCGCAATCAGCGCTGGCATTGGTGGTGGTCGGAGACCGGATGATCAACCCAGACCAATCTGATTGGTGCGGGATTGCTTCTTCAGCCACTGTCATCAAAAACGTCAGAAAAATAGTGGGGCATCCGAGCGCACGAATGGGTCCCAAGGAAATTATGTTGTGGTCATTCTCCCTTTGGTGCCAGCAGTGCGTCTCTAAGACAGCACAAAGCGTCTCGCCATCATACAAAAACACGCTCCTCGTATCCTCAACTGCTGGAAGGTCTGGCGTCCTGCCGAGCGATAAATAAGGTACTCGTTGTGCTCACCGGTTTCGGGCAAGGAGACTCTTCCGAGAAAGGACCTGTCTTTATTGAGGAGATTCAGAGCTTAGGCCTAAAGAGGCTTTATATCCACCACCGAGAAATGAATGTAAGCCATGATTTACTTGTTGCCTTTGCTCATTGTGCTGCATAAAGTCATTTACGATAACATGCCCATTGTTACTGGTTCTAACATGGGCGTGATATAGCTTCCCACTTAGCTTCGCCGACAGGAAGCGATCAAATTTGCTTTAAAAAAACAGCGACAGCTAACCAGAAGAGACGCAAAAAGAAGCACGCAACACCTGCGAAACTGATGTTCCGGTCCGTCGGATGCGCTGCCACTTCCTTTCAAAGTTATGTACCTACCAGTCGGAATTTTAACTCTTCTGCGATCAACAAAACATTTAGTGTGAATTGTTGCAACATACTGCGCGGAGCTGTTACTCTGGGCAAGAATTCAGTGCATATGAAGACGTCCTGAGCTACGCTTTGGCTTACTATATTAGACGAATACCCGGATATTTTAGTGAATTCTTCAGCGCCAACATTTTGAGACATGTAACCGCTTCGAAAGAAGCTGTGTTGAAGCGACGTAGTAAAATTTAATGCTCCAGTTAGACTTGAGAATGTAAGAGTGGTAAGATTAGAAGCAATATTTGCTTAATTTTCATACACCTTGAGGCTGTGATCAGGCTACACCGCCGAGTTCAGGGCACACGGGGATTTTGTGAAAATAAATTGAGTGTTCTATCGAGTGCGGCGCTGATTTAAACTATTTGTAAGTTACTAGTGCTTCTGTTCATGCAGCCGGACGCATCCACCAAGCATGTCGTGCACCTCCTCAGCAATTCTGACGGACCACATTTCGCAAGAACATCCACTCTCTGTCCTTCTATACACAATTGGCAGTTAAACATAGTTATTCGCTTGGGTACAACCGGTATACAGAAGTGAAAACATGAATCAGCTTCCTTTCATTTCATAGCCTCACCTACCACGCCAAGGGGAACATAGCAACACAAGAAACACAGAAAGTAATAGGTAAGGAGGTGACTGTGTTTGGAAGGTCTGGACTTGAGCGAGTTCTGGAGCCTTTTTACGTTCGACGCTCTGCTTAGGGGTGCACAGTGACAACGCGAAAATTTTGACCGCACTCAATATAGGCTCGAAAAGGACGTTCGTATTCAAGCTACGGGCATGACTGGCTCCGTGACCTGGGATGAAATATCCTGCTACTGCGCGTGTACCTCAAGTGGCTGCGACGGGTAAGCGCGATCGAACATCGAGTATATACACCAATGAGGCCGCTGCCATGATGTGTATAATTCTACCCTTAACGGTCCCGCCTTCACAGTCCCGCATTCAATCAGCGTGAGCGCTACTCTGGTCTTTAAAAGGCCAGTTTAAATTTAAAAAGAAAGCTAAACGGAGCCAAACATGACGCAGTTGCCTTCAAGAAAAACACGTTTATTCGAGCGAACTTGAGCTCCCCTAACAACTCAAAGAACACACAGGCGGCGAAAGAGCAGTCAACAAAGTGACGTGCGCAGACTGGTGTCGGCGAATCGAATGCCACGGCGTCTGCTCTGCGGTCATTGATCTCTCGTCTCTAGCGCTTCTCGAACAGCCGAATTGCATCCAGAACACTTAAGATCACACACGATTATTTTAGGCTGGTGGTGTTAGTTCACGACATACTCTCTATCAAAGGAGATAACGCACGCGGCATAAAGAGTAGAACATGCACTTTCTTTGGCCGACTGATAACTCAGATAACATACCCCGGCACAGCCGGTCGCCAACACAAAACTTAAACAAACCAACAAACAAACCCAAAACATGGTTCGTGGCAATATCATCCATTTTTAAAGCCACTCACAGTCACAGATGATTTTCGCAGCGAGCGCTACCTTTCGTCGTTCTCATTTACATCTGCGCCCTGCTGCAGAAAATAAAATGGCGGTATTGACCTCCAACGGTTCCGCATTGTAAGTTGCGTGGACCACCCCAGTCGAAGCAATGAGGGCGCGGTGTGCGCAAGCCAACTGTACATAATGACCCACGTGCCGTTTACTCCGGCTTCAGATAATAGTGTATTATTGAAATTCACGCCTACCATAGCTTCGGTAACTACGGTATAAAAGAGGCGTCTCAGGAGTGAAAACAGCGTGCCCGAAAGTCGAGCGCGGAAGAAGAAAGCAACCGGGATGAAGGAAATATTGAACAAAAAAAAAGGCGACACCAGTATCTCTGGAGCGCATGGAAATCACGTGACACCTATTATTGGCCTCCGATGTCATTGCTGCTGGGATTGCTGGCGAACGCTCTTAGCAGAACTGTTCTCGGCGCCTCTGGAGTATTCACGGTCAGGCAGGACATTTGTTCGTACGCTGTGTTAGTACCATGCCTTTGCTATCGCTCACCGACTGAAGAGCTGCCTAGCTTCAATGTTACACTCATTGAGGAAACAAACTTACTAATTTTAGACCATTGGCGTCGTAGTGTGCCCTCGAAACATGATCCCGTGCCCGCGAACAAATTAAAAACAAAGGAGAAATACTTCAGGTGCGAATAACGAAGCAACGTTATTATATAAGCTAACAGGTACGAGCACAATAGTGCTCTTGTAGTCTTTTCTGTATTAGTATTATTATATATCTTCCCTGATGCGCGAGCATTTCACCCTGAAGAATACTCCCATTAAAATTATACATCAAATCCCTATCTCACCAATATTTAGTGTTAAATAAGGCCGCTAGTACTCGATGTTCGGAAAGCAGTTAGTATTCTCCAAAAATTATGCCCAAACCCCATTATGCTATCACTTATATATCTCCGCGATTTTTTTCTAACGAGTAACCAGTGAAAGCCGCGTGACTAATTTCCGCATCATTCGGAAACAAGCTATAATAAAACTCCGTTCGTATCCGTCATGTTCTGTTCACTAGTTTCACCTGATAATAAATTATATTGCAGATTCGTTTTTAAACTCGGTGGGCTGAGTAATGACTCTTATAATCTTCTGACTACAGCCGAACAGAGGGCTCTTAAAAGAAGCCTTGAAAATACACAGAATACCCGAAATGTAAATGGCAGAGAGGGATATGACCTTTTTTACAGTAGCGCAAAAATTTAAACGGCGCAGCGTGTCTACATTGCGGAAATGTAAAAACCCTGATGAAGTAACTGTTTCACCGACCTGCATAATCATAGCCAGATCCGATGTCGTTTCGCGGTGTGCTTGACGCGTGTGCGTCATTTTTGGTGCTGTATTAGTAAACTAGAAGCACTTCAGATAAACCACGCGGCGTGATAAAAGATTGTTTTATAAACAAAATTTGAGAATAATTTACTTAATCATTTGTTCCACCCTAGCACGAAATAAATGCTGCTTTATGAGTAATTTATTGGCGCGTTGCGGACTTCAATGCACGCGATTGTCAGGGTGGAACTTCTCGACACCTTGTTTGTAACAAAACGGCGCTTTCGCATGTTGAAAGACTTGCACAATTTATTCATCTCGCTCAGCTAGCGAACTATTACAGCTTTGGCTGCGTGCACTGTGTTCATGTGCTGATGGTCGTTTAAGTAGCCAAATATGCATCCCAACAAACCCGTAGTGGTTTTTACTTCCTCACGTTTAAGCACTTCACAACTACTTTAAAGCTTCTGAAATGCGTGTTAAAGCGGAGGTTTTTATGTCTCACTGATGGGGAATATCGCGAGTGCGCCATCAGGGCCGCACTGCAGGAAATCGAACTCTCTTGGACGATGGATCCTTGAGTCCTCGCGCTATGAAGCCGGGATGTACCCCAGTGCGCCATTTTGTTTTTTGCTAAATGCTTGAAAAAACTTGATGTTGTACACTTTACAAAAGTTCGCAGTCCTTCAAGAACATTTTCAGTAATGAAAATCTAAATTAAAACTCCTGAATATAAATAATAACACGCAAAAATCAGAGGATATGAATAGCGGGAGATAAAATAATGGGCGGATTATGATATAATTGGACCGACACATTTTCAATGTCCGTTACTATTATTGCAGTACAAATATTTAGGATAATTTCGCCCGCCCGTACAGAAATCGCCCTATTTCTGTGGACTGGTTCAAATTTTGGCATTTGCCGTTTGTTTTGTCTGTGACTACATCACTGCAGCTGAGATGAGAAGCCTGTCAAATCTCCAACATTCATCAAAATTACGTAGCCACCCTTGTGCGTTGCTCTGCGCCGCGTCGATGCTCGGAAAGCAGACTGCTCCAGAAAATGGAATTTCTTTGGCGAAGGGGGGGGGGGGGGGGTGGAGCAGTTTTTCCGCCTGCTTTTCAGTCACGTGGCACTTGCACGAACAATAGAATCCATCACAACAAACACATCATAGGAAACGATCATAGGCACTCTATTAGCATCTCTAAAAGGCAAAAACCGACTTGTGTAAGGGGCAATGTTCAATCAGTACCTTCAACATTCTATGCAAAACACCCCAGCACAGTCGAAAAAGTTTGGATTTAAAGAGGGGTGCATAACCGGGTAGACGTTAACGAAGAAATTCAGGAGAAATTCAGGAGAATTGTTTATAAATTCGCAGCATTCTAAGGCCGCTTGTTTAGGGTGTGGAGTTCGTTACAGCCTAATATAGCTATGAGTTGCAAGAGAGTTTGGATTAATTTATTGTTGTTAAGTTTTCTTTTGTTTAATTTTTGCCAACGATGTAAATTTATATCAGTATAGCATAAAGCTCTTTCCCATGCGCTGATAAAAGGGGTTTTTCTCCGAAGATAGAGGCTACTGCAGAGTTCGTCCGTTTACACTATTTTTCAATCGTATCTCGAATGTTATCTGCGGGACTTCATTGTTTTTCCGTCAGTTTTTGAGGAGATCCATTAAATAGAGACTTTTTATTTTTTGGTTCACGTTTGTGAAAATTGTATTTTTTTTTCTTTCACATTCTGTGGGGCCAATTATCTGCAGTTGCGTTATTGTACACATTAAGGTGTTACTATCGCCAAATCTGCATTTTTCCGGAAATACATGCCGTTACGGGTTCGCGGTTATCGCTACATTTATTTGTATATGGACGTTCTTTGCGAATTTTTTTTCTTTAGTTCTTCCGTTTTGGGGGGAAATGTATATCATGGATATTTTTAATTTTGCCAGGTCTTTTTGGAAAAATGTCATCTGTTTCTTTTTTCTTAATTTAATTAACGGTTTTTCTAACTTCTCCTTGCAAATAATGTATTTTTACAATATTATTACCACAAAGATGTTACTATAGCAGAAGCATTTCTGTAGAAATGCAGAGGGATACCGGACAGCCGTCTTCACTATGTTGATGGGAATTTTTAGCTTTTCTTCGGACTTTTTTGTTTATTCGTTGCGGTCTGCGCGAGATATACAAAATGCACCATTTTGATATTGAGAGGTCACTTTTCCGAAATTTTTGTTTTCCTATTCCTTTTATTTTGGTTTTCCAAATTTTGTTTGATCATTTACCTCCATTTGCGCTATTATAACGATTAAGGGTAAAATTTCAGGCGAATTTGCATTTTAGAAATGGAGGGCGTTACACGGTTTCCCAATTTTCGGATTAGTTTTTAAGTATTCTGTACGTTATTTTGCGGATTTTTTTTGTTTATACTTCCTCTTTGGGGAGATGTATAAAATGCTTATTCCCGATTTTGCCAGACTATTTCTATGAAAAGGCTTTTTGATATTTTTTATTCTTAGTTTCTGAAAATGCTGCCGGCAAATCAAAACCAGTTACGTTATTACAACAAATAAAGGTGTTACGATTGCGAAATCTGTATTTTTGTACAGATGCGAGGGGTTTAATGGTTCGCCATTATCGGTTTTTTATCCTCATTTTGAACGTTCTCTTCCAGACTTTTTTCGTTTATCCTTGCTTTCCACGGGTGATGTATAAGATTATTTTTGATTTTGTCAGATCAATTTTGTAAAAATCGTTCTAGCCTATTTTTCCTCACTTTTTTTTCAAGTGCTCTAAGAACAAATATATATCCTATGGCGTTATTGTAACAAATAAAGCCGTTACTATCACCAACTTGCATTTGTGTAAAAATGAAAGGCGCTACCTATTTGTTGTTCTCGCTATTAACGACGATAGTCTTTATTGGGCTACTTAAACCAAGAAATTTGGGTCGGTCTGTATCTCTCCCGTCTGGCTGTCTGTCTGTAACTCGATTCAGCCGCCCTGCCAAAGCAAAATGCGTACTGCGCTGTAGTCTTATATACTCACAGCCAAATGTAAATAAACGCCAAATGTAAACGCTAAGCCCGGTATGTTCATAATTGTCAACTTTGTTGAACAAGAAACAAGACATTACGCCAATATAAGACGGGAAATTAGAAGACAAGGGATATTTACAATGTTCCTTTATTAAAAAATTCCTGGATGCTTCATTTTTCGATTAGCAAATGATATTCTACATCTACTGCAGAACAACGCGTACCGCCTGCTGGTGGCCGAGCCACCTCCTGGCGGCATATGAGAAATATCGCGGCAACAGCAAAGAAAAGGTTTCCACTAGCTAAGTTTCACGGCGCTTGGAAACGCACGTTGAAAGTCGGCTTCGCCTCGATTCACACGCGCGTCTCCGCTGTGCTGCAGCGCTGGCATCGAGGAACCCGCCTGTAGCAGTGGAACGCGGTAAATTCAACTGGCCTTGAGCACCTTTAGTGTGTTTACCTTGGGATGAGCGCGACGGAACAGGAAGAGCAGGAAAGGTGAGCGGGAAAGTGAAGGGGGCCATTTCTTTGGTAAATGTCTACAAAGACTATCGTCTTTTGACGACATTTGCAACAAAAGGAGCAGATACGCGGCCAATTTTTTTTTCTTGGTATTTCGAACGTTTGTATAAGACCCATTTTGTTTATTCTTTGGTATTCCTGGAAAATGTATAAAATTTGTTTGTTAGATATTGTCAGAACATTCGTGCATAAATTTCACTTTTTTATTATTTATTTTCGGGCTTCTCATTACTACGTGCGGCCAATTATCTTCACTTCCTTTATTTACGCGATTCCTCCGGTGGCAACATCTAAAATTAAACTGTTCCCTACAACACGTACAAGAGATCTATTCCTAAATATGCCAACATTGTTTGGTTCCCGTACACAAAAAACATATTGCGTAGCTGGAAGGCATTCGAAGAAAAGCCTTGTGATCAATTTTCAACAAGTTTACACAGACTCACAAACCGGAATGCTTACAAAAGCAGACATGCTAACGCTGCCAAAAACGAGTGAGACTGGCACGCCTACGAATCATTTACCCGCTACGCCATAAACAATCCAGCGTCGATGCCTCCTAATACATTACAGTCAAACAATCAAGACCCACGCGTAAACAGCACCCCCCAACACTGCAAGAATACTCATACCGCACGGAATGCTTCAAATACTCATTCTTCCCAGCAACCATAAAGGCTTGGAACAGCCCTGCAGCCATGATTACTACCAGCAATTATTTAAATATATTTTCCTCCATTGTTGAAAAGTATTTCCGTTCGGAACCCTACCACAGCGCTATTGAAGTCATCTTTGCAAAAATCCATTGTTTTAGACTGTTTATTCTTTGACTCATTCACACTCGAATCATTTTGGGTAGTACAACTATGCTGTTAGAACTCGGTTGTTAGAACTTCGCTTAAAACTTGGTTGTTAGAAATTGTTAGAAACTTGGTAAGCGTAACGTAATCGCATATCCTAAACGTCGTTTAACTTACGGAGGTTGTTATTGTCTGTTTTTCCTTAAAAATTCTTCCAGCCCAAATCCCGACCAGGTATTGGCAGTATCTTTACATAAATAAAAAATTAAAAAAGATTATGAAGATGAAATCTGTCACTGCCGCCAAATCTATATTTTTGCTGAAATGGAGCACGTTACACGCTTCCTTTTCGCTCTTTTTTAAAGGACCATTCTCGTATTTTGTATTAACATTTCATCCGTGTTTTATCGGGTTTCCCCTGCGTTCCTGCGTTCCCTCTGAGACTTCGCACGCGAGGCTGACATTCTGAGCCGGACTTAATTTTACCCCCTCCGTTCCCGCCCTACCATCCTTACAGGCCTCTTAGCCAGCCCTTTTCCTAATAAAGGTACATCTGTCTAATATAACGTGGGTTCATTTTACGTATTCTTGGCTTTTGTGGGTGAGCTAAGAAAGATGCATATTTTTGATTTTGCCAGATCATTTTTGTGGTTGTTTTAATTTTATTTTTTTTCTTTCAAGGTTCTGTCCAACAATTTGTTTCCATTTACGCTATCACACCTTATAAGGGGTTACTTCCATCGAGTCTGCATTTTTGTATGAATGAATCGCGTTACACTTTTCGCAATTTTGGATATTTTTTCGCGTTCTAAATGGTGTTTTGGGGACTTTCCGTTTATTCTTCCGTGTTTGAAAGAGGTGCACAAGGTGCATGGTGCAGATTTGGACAGATACGTTTTCTGAATATCTTCATATACGTTTCATATACGTTTCATATAAGATTTTGTCCGAACAATTATTTTTATCTACACTACTTGAATTTATTTTCTTAATATTTTTATATACGTTTGAAGGTGCCCCTTCCGCTAAAAATGTGTTTTTGTGAAGTTGCTGGTCTACGCAGTTCGTCCTTTTTGGGTATTTGCTAATTGTGTTTTCAACATTCCTGTTGTGGAATTAGAAGAGGTAGAAGCGGGGAGTGTATACTATCATTATTAGTAAATAAAGGAAGAGGAAGCGCGTTCCCAGTTCTGCACTACCGTGACGTCTTGTTTTTTTGCGATTCACAACAACTTTGGGAGCGAAATCACCTGTCTTCAACTATACGGAATTTTCCGGACGAGCCATCGAGCCTGAAAGACGAAGAGTGATTGTTGAAGCCCAAGTGAACGGCACGGCAAGCCATTCCAACGAAACTGGTGAACGAAACAAAGGCTGCGCTCCAATCTACGCCTCCAGACTTGGTGAGCTTGCTGTCTGTGCTCCAGCGCTTGACGACTGGCGAAGCGGAATTTCGTGGGATCAATACCGAGATGGAGCCTTTAATACCTGTCGAATAACTGGAAGCTGAGCTAGAGGCTGTGCAGTAGTACAAAGACGAGGTGCTCAACGCGATATCAGGCCTCAACACAGTCATAGAATCTCTAAAAAGCCCGACTGCGTCATATGCAGCACCTGCGACCTTGTTTGAAGGCTCATCTTGGGAGATGGGTCTGTAATTTACTATTCAGCAGGACCTAGGCTTACAGAATTAAAAATCACGCCATTGCGTGGGGACATAAGCAAGTGGCTGCCGTTTGAGAACAGTTTGGGGGAACTATTGGCAAAAGCCGACATTGAGCGTAACAGAGAAATTTCACTACCTGAGGAATTACTCCACCGGAGAGGTCGCATGAGCAATTGCCAATCTAGAGACAACCACAGCTTGTTATAAGGATGCCGTCGACATGTTGTGGAAACTAGGAGACAAAGGGCCGGCATGTGCAAAGGGAACCATGGATTGTATTTGCATAATGATGATCATATCACGGGCAGGAGTCGGGGAACTTCTTTCACAACAACCTTTCCGCCCCGAAACAGTGAATGAACTAAATGGCCGATCACTGTAGTCCGTTGCACAGGCACATCCACTTCCAAATTTCAGCCAGTGTGCTAATGGAGCAGCGTCATCTTTCATCGGTGGTTGTAGCGTCGATCGCGCTTTCGGCAGGCGGGCTTGTGTACGGTCACAGACGTGTAAACAGCGACCACAACTTTCTTGATGAAAGTAGGTTTCGCATGAAAGTGGGCGATTTCCGTCGGAATCACTTGGAGTCATTTATAATCAAACTTGTGGGGTTAATGCCTGTAGGGCTCACTGTCATTTCCTGCTCTTCTGTGTTTGCAGAACATAGAAGTTTTCCGTCGATTCCGGTGGTGCCCCTGGTTGATGCGCCTAATCAAGACCATCATTGCTTTCCTAAGTTTTTTTCTCTTCGTAACTTTTAAAATGGCCGTTGCGCATCCTTGGTTGTTGTCGTACCAGCCAAGCGACTGGGAAAAGTCCCGATTGATGCATGTGTGTTTTGAGGAAGACAAAGGTATAGAGGTTATTTGTTCAGGCCTCTCTTCGCGGTTGCCTTGCTTTTTGCATGTACAGACTGAAGCGCGTCGTGATCTGTGTCTGGTAGGAGTAGCTTCTGGCCAAGGACTGTTGAAGGTGTCTCACACTCGCATTGGTCACTGTCGTTAGGTGTTTTCTTCGAGTGCTGCCGAAGAATGAATTCAGCCTGTGCAGTTTGGCAATCTTCTGGCGAAGCTTCACTAGGAATGACTTCATTAACGGGATCCTCGATCGTATAACGTGACATCAGAATTGAATGATGTGGAGGCCGATTATCTATCAGTTTATTCTCTGACTTCGGAATGACTGAAGAATAGGAGGTGTTCGATACGTACACCGAGATTCTGATTTCATTCGTTGTTCTAAAGCGCATCCTAATCTTATTCTGGGGTCGATTATAACCTCTTCCCATTCGAAGCGTGCAGTACATTCCTCTTTGAGACACTCGGTCAGTATGTATGCCTCAAGTTTTTTGTCCAATAAGCTGAGCTGGCTTCATGTTCTTGTATTCGGTAAGGAAGGCTTCGAGTAATAGGTTACTGGGTAGCAGGCAGTTCACGGCGGCACGGGCTATCTCTAAAAATTTCTGTAATAATGCACAAAGTACCTGTCATTTTATACTCGAAACTAATTGCCCGAAGCCTCAACAAACTGTCCTGTTTTCTGCGTCAGTCATCATAATTTTCCACTGTAAAATGCGTCTCTCGATTCACTCTCTTAGATTCCACATTGCGCGGAGAGCTTCCGCTGTGGTCAGTTCTCTTGGGACCTCCAGTATGTGGGTACGTTCGTCGGCATCGGTGGGATATCTGGCTTCCATCGTTGTTGAACTCAAGAACGAACAGTTCCGAGTCGTCGAAGGGGTTTCGTTCCTAGATTTCGGCACACATGTTGTGGAAACCAGAAGACAAAGGGCCGAAACGTGCAAAGGGAACCATGGATTCTATTTACATAATGATGATGATAATTTTAGGACGCGCAGGAGTAGGGGTACTTCTTCTTCCCCAACAATTCCTTTTCAGGAACTTTGTGTATTCTTCGGCTTTTGGGAGAGATGTATATTTTGTATTTTTAATTTCGGCATATATATAATTCTTGGTCGTTTTTTCTGTTTTTATCATTTTTTGTTTTCACAAAGTTGTGTCGGCCAAATTTGTGCCACCGTGCTGCCGTATGGTAGAGTGTGGCTACTTGGTTGCACTTGGGGCACAGCTTCGGGTATTGGGTTGGGTAGAGTTTGTGTAGACGGGAGAGGTGAGGGAAGGTGTTCGTTTGTATTGAGCGGAGTGCTGTTTGATCCTGTCTTCGCAACTTGGGATGAGATGTGGGAATTCAATTCGGGTTGCTTTGTAGTAGCCTAGATTTTCGGAATATATGGGCATAACAGGAACAGGAAACTCTGTTTGGGAGCTGTCAGCTCTGGAAAGGGAGGCGCGAGCCCAGGCGTGAGCCAGTTGATTGCTCTCTAGAGTTTCATGGCCAGGGGCCCATATTATTTTGATTAGATCATTTGATTTGTAGCGGATTGCTAATCTGTGGGCTGTTTTGCCGATGCGCTCTCTAGCCCACTGCGCGCAGGCGTTTTGGGAGGCAGAAACAATGTTCATTCGTGCATCCTGCTGACCTGAAAAGATAGCTAGAGCAATTGCCGCTTCTTCTGCTTCGATGGGTGATGATGTCCGCACGCTAGCAGTTACGGTATGTTGCTGAATTTGGTTGTGCGCACAGATGGCGGCTGTGCCATCGGTACTCGTAATAGCAGCATCTGAGTACCACGTTTACGAAGAATCCCCGTAGATTCTTTCGATATTACGGCATCATTCCAACCTTCTGCCGTAGTTGAGTGTAGAGATCATGTTTTTAGGTATGGGTGCTACTTTCAGGGCCCTGGATATGCAGTCGGGAATCTCGTGGGTGCATGGTGTCATGTGTTGGTAGCCCAGTCGCTTTAGGGTTTTCCTGCCAGTGTGGCTGGTTTTTAACCTCTCAAACTGGCTTATTTTATGTGCTTCGAGTATTTCTTCAACTGTATTGCTAATTCCGAGTTCATTTAATTTCTGTGTCGACGTTCATTGGGGTAATCCTAGCGCCATTTTGATCGCCTTTCTAAGTGCTGCGTTGAGTGTTTTGATGTTAGTGGCTGTTAAACATAAGAATGGAGCTGAGTATGGGACTCGTGAAATTATGAGAGCGTTGACAATTTTTAAACTGTCCCCTTCTTTCATCCCGTGTCTACTGTCGGTTACTCGGTTGATCATTCGTAGCGTTTGTTCTGTTTGTTTCATTAAATGGTTTAGGGCTGTTCCGAAGCCATTCTCCTGCTGTAGTTTTAACCCCAGCACTTTCAGTGTCTTTACTGTTGGGATAGGTTTCCCGTCTATGTTGATTGTCATCGGAGTGGGGGGTACGTATGTTTTTCCCGGTGTTCTTTTCAGGATTTTGAGTAACTTTGATTTTACCACCGAGCATTGTGTGTCGGCACTGGGAGGCATGCGTTTGCACGGCAGTGTCTTCTGTTTGTAGGGCTTCTTGCTTTTCTCCGTCTGACCTGGTGGTTGTCCATATGGTTATATAATCGGCGTATATTCCATGATGGATATTGGGGATTTTGTTTAGGGTTCCTGGAAGCTCGTGCATTGCTACGTTAAAAAGCATTGGAGATATCACCGAGCCCTGTGGTGTGCATTTATTCGGTGCTTTGTGTGTGTCTGTGCGTATATCCCCAATTCCAATCGTGGCCGTCCGGTCCTCCAAGAAAGAACGGCCATAGTTAAATATTCTAACTCCGCAGTTTAGGTCGTTAAAGTTGGATAAAACTGTTTGGTGGGTGATATTGTCGAATGCGCTTTTAAATCAAGGGCGATAATGACCTCTTCGTTTACACAAGAAACTGCATCTAAAACTTGTTCCTTGATTTGTAGCAAAATATCCTGGGTTGAACAGTTTGGCCTAAAACCGTATGTTGTTGTAGGGAAGAGATGGTTAGTCTCTATGTAGTTCTGCAGACTATCCAGGACTACATGTTCTATTATCTTACCTACACAGGAAGATAGCGATATTGGCCTCATGTTACTATTGACAATGTTTTGCCCGGTTTTGGGAGAAGAATCATTTCTGCGTGCTTCCATTCCGGTGGCAGTGTTGCTTCCTCCGAGTGGCTATTGTAGTAGTTTGCGAGAGCTCCCATAGATGTGTCATGTAGGTTTTTCAAGTATTTGTAGGTTATTCAGTTTTTGCCGGGTGTGGTGCTCTTTTTTATCTTAGTAAGGGCCCTTCTCATATCCGCTTCCGTAATTGGCCTCTCTAGGGTTGGGTTGGCGTCGCCGCTGTACGTGTAGGCTTGTGGCCCAGTCCGTGTGCGGTTTCGGAGATATTTGTCGACCCGAAGATAGTGGCGCCTTATTGAATATTTCGTAGTGCGCTGAGTGACAGCTGTCTACGCAAATTTGGGCCCTCCCTTACGCGCGTACGAATGCTACAGGGGCGTTCCCGAGAGAGCGTTATCTCGAGGTGTTATAAGGCCGAACTTGGCCGTTACAAATTGTTGTTGTCTGAGCGCTGAGCTGGGCAGTTCCAGGCATAGGTCGGCGTACTCACTCGTGAGTACACTCATTTGTACTCATTTGTACTCAAACTCACGAGTGAGTACGATGATGAGTGATCACACACCCAGAAAAAAACAGTGAGTACGATGACGAGTGAGTACAGGGGTAAGTCCACTACTCGTGAGTACAGTACTCATGAGTACACTACTCATGAGTATGAGTACTCATGAGTACAGTATTCATGAGTATGAGTACTCATGAGTTTGAGTACTAATGAGTATGAGTACTCAAGAGTACACAGTACTCATGAGTACACAGTATTCATGAGTATACAGTACTCATGAGTACACAGTACTCATGATTATACAGTACTCATGAGTACACAGTACTCATGAATACACAGTACTCATGAGTACACAGTGCTCATGAGTATACAGTACTCATGAGTACACAGTACTCATGAGTATACAGTACTCATGAGTACACAGCACTCATGAGTACAATATTCATGAATACTTGTAATCATGAGTACTGTGTATTCATGAGTATATGCACTCCTGAGTACAGTGGGGCAAACAAGTTTTATCACGAGCTCGAGTCCGGACGCGCGTGTACGAGTCGCAAAAATTTAGCGGTGCCACTGTGCAGCTTAACTGTCAAGGATGGTAAAATTAGCAACGAAAACTGCACCTCCCCTCTTTCCCAGTCCCTGTTTGGCGCTGTAAGCGTTTTTCGGCGGTCGCTCGCAAAGGGGTCACGGTGAAGAGGGAAAAAGGAGGGGTGAGGGCCCGGCGGGAAACGCGGCCGCAGTTGCTCTTCTCTCATGGGACTTGTTGACTGCCGCAGTTATTTTTGTTGACCGCGGCCTGTGAACGCGTGGCGGCTTCATTGCGCTTGCTCCCTTCCAATTGTTTTAGGGGAGAGGCGGTGGAGGCTGCTAACAACGCACGAACTAGGCGTACTGAAGTCCCTTTTTCGGTCTTCAGAAGTTTCCGTAGACGCATGTCACGCTGTGTAGTCGTTTCGTGAGCCGAACCGCTCATTTCAACAGTCGCAGTTAATTTACGTAACTCGCGTCAAACCGACTGCGTGGTTTGTAACGTTCGCTGTGCGTATTCAAGCGACAGTTTGGCTGATGTACGTGCGCCCATATGGTTTATTAGGCTCCCGTTTTGAAACATTTTGCTCAGGTTCGCTAGTAATATGGTCTCGTGTAGTGCCATTTACAAGTGCCCATAACCGTGACTACGGCGTGCAGGCGCGGCGGTGGAATTTGCCCCAGCAATGGAAATAAAATATCCGAGTACACCTAAGCACGTTTGTGAGTTGTGAATCGGACATCATAATATCCAGTTCAACGCGTGCGGCGCCTTGTTTAGCCTCGCATATTTCGTCGAAGAGCTCTGTCACCTTGCCGCTGGAGGAGCGTTTTGCTTTCGAATGGCTTTACTTTCGAGTGGCAACCCGATTCGCCGCTTCTCGTTTATGCCACCGTGTAATGAGGGCGCTGACGATGATGGTGAATTTCGTGGTTGTTATTCCCCTACCTTCACTACTGTTTACAGGCGGGGCGACCACCCCTCGCAACTATACCGCCGAGTTTAAGCTCGCACTGTGAGAGGCCTCGTGAAGGAATTGTTTTGAATTGATGAACGCCAACGCCAGACGCCGCTTAAGCTCGCATCTTGGAACGTCTCGTAAAACATGTGGATTGCACATAACGACGTCACCGCACTTTTTGATCGATCGCTGTCAGCTTCATCCGCGTTGCTCGAGATAAGAGCTGCAGATTTCCACTGTGCAAACCCCACCAACACGGCAATACAGTGACGTCAGTGCAAGCTATCACGCCTCCGAAAAACGCGTCTACAAACTTTGTTCTCGAGTACACAAAGCACGGCAGAGCAGTTCTACGCTGCTGTACCGGCACCAACTGGGTGCCCTGCGGCCCTCGACTGCGACCAATACCCTCTCCACGCCCCCCCCCCCCCCGAACACACACACACACACACTGTTGGAACTGGGCCATTCTAGCTCAATCACCACTGTTCGATTCACTTCACTTTATTTCCTTAAGACCCCACAGGGGGGTGTTACATAAGGGGCGCGTTGTACAACATAGATACAAAAGCCACAGGTTAACAATACAGATGCATAGATGTTGCGACGTTGCCCTGCTCAGTCCGCCATCGACGCGGCGCAGAGGAGAGCGATGAAGTTGTCGAGCCGACGGTGATTTTAAGCTGCATTCATATACAATATATACAAAGCTAGCAAGAGCGTTACATGGCTCGCACTAAGGCACTTCTCAACTCAGTGCCTCCGATGAAATGCCGCCGCACAGCCGCTGCTTCAGGGCTGGTTTTATACCCCCGGGGTTCGGCCGCAGCCGCGTGCAGTTCGAATCTTTCCAATCAGGACTATCACTGGCCCCGATTTGAATCCGGCGAATGCAGGCGAAGTGATTGCGTCAGCCGAGCCACGAATGGGAAAGGGGAGGCGACCCAGCGGCGCCGTCTCCAGAGTCTACTCGTCGCTGCGTGTCTTTTGCGGGCCGGTCGTCCCAAGCATGATTTGGTGCGGCCGTTTCGATGGGAAAAGGGGAGTAGACTCGGCGGCGCCGTGTGCCGCCAGTTGCAGCACGTCTGCCGCGGGCTGGCTGACCGAGGCGCGAATCGGGCCCACCGTCGGCGCGTCACCAGGTGCAGCAAATTTGCAGCAAATGGGTGCTCTGGGTAACCGCACACACACGAATAGAAAAATTAGTAAGATCAGACCCGTGTGGGTTTTGGCCTAGCTGTTAACGGAAATAGACACAACGACGTGTAGCGCCCGTCCTGTCCCTTTTTCGCGGCGGGACTGGCTTTTCGCGCGCTAGCCGGTTTTCGCCTTTCTGTTTATCTCTTAATTTGCGGGCTGGCGGCGGTTGCGAGGGGTACGGTTGCGCAATATTCGCAGAATTCGGAACAGCGGCGGCAGCGTCTCTTTCCAGATGGTTTTAAAGACGATAGTCTTTCTTCGGCCACTTGAGCGCGACAGTGTTGCCTGTCAGTCCCTGTCTGTCTGTGTCCGTCATAAAGATAATTCATTATTGCAACTTAATATCACGCCCCGCTGTACACATGGGAGCTACTGGGGTCGCCGTTAAGTAGCTTCATGTACATATTGCGCCCTCTCTACAACTGGCCAACTGCCCGCGATTCAGCCGCGATTCAGCCCGCGATTCAAAACGCGAGTGCGTACGTCCCGTTTCGCTCTCTCCCGTGTACGTGCCTTCGCGCAGTGGGAAGCCCTACGACAATGCACCGTGTAAGACGTTTTCTTCTCGGGCTCCTCTGTCCTGATGTATATGTAATCTCAGTATTTCTAATTAGTTAGACATTTATTTTTTTCTGTTTAGCCTTTCATTCGAGCCACGACCTAGCTAAGATGTTGCAGTCGACAGGATCATGATTTAAGGCCACGGGAGGACGAACGGACGAACAACCTGGACGGACCGCACCACGACTACGAGAGTGCAGCACGCAGACATGGGGCACCGACGCACTCCACGCCAGCGGTGGTCGACACAGTGCTGACTTCAACGGAACGCTACGTCCTATGCTCTACG
>JABSTR010000453.1:0-16193 GCA_013339765.2 Haemaphysalis longicornis | reverse complement strand
TCAGCGAGCGGCATCGCTACAACAACAGCCAAGCCGAGGGCCCGGAGCGGTCCTCGCGCGGCTGACCTCCCTCCGCGCGACGCCTCCCAGGACGCCGTGCGTCGCGCGCGCGCGGAGTGACAATGAGGGTTGCTATTTCCCTCCCAGACTAAAGGGACGCCGCCAGCCACCTGAACAGACCACGGGGAGAGGACGCTGCCAGCCGAGGCGACCATCGTCGAGGCGAACGACCCGTCGACGAAGAGCGCCCGCCGCCGGAGTCGAAGATTTTTCAAACTTACACACGCGCGCGCTTTCAACACTAAGAGATACGATCATCTGGCCGCCCGTCAGCTTGTTATGCCGAATGACCCTGCCACCCTCGACGCGACAGAGGCACTCAGGCTAATCGCCCCCATCCTTTGACACACAAAAAAGGACGGGCACAACAGCTCTCCGCGGCTCCGAACTTGGCGTCCGCGCGGAGGCTACATGAAAGGGACACGGGAAAGTAGCTACCAGCGGAGGCGACGCCAATACATGGGCCACCGGCGGCCTTCATTAATTACATGCGGAGCCCGAACTTAACAGGTACTCTACCATGGATCACATCCATGTCGTTAATCAATTAATACAAAAATCCGCAGAGTACACTAAACCCGCTTACATGACATTTATACATGATTAGAAAGCGTTTTATTTTGTGCTCACTGCAGCCGTGCTAGATCTAAGCACTAACAGAACAGGGAATAGAGGGAACGTACATAAGACTTCTGGAAGACGCACGGGAAAAATAAAACTCCAAAAGCAAAGAGTTAAATTTTCAAATCGAAAGGGAGTAAAACCGGAAGATCCCATCTCGGCAAAACTATTCGCAGCATGTGTGGAGGGGGTATTTAGAAATCTTGACTGGGAAAACATAGGATTAAGGATATACGGGTAATACTTGAGCCATTCCAGGTTTGCAGGCGACATAGTATTGATAAATGAGACTGAAGAACATTCGCAAACAATGCTCGAGGAACTACAATAAAAAAGCACGGCCATGGGGCTGAAAATAAATATGAATTGATTTAAAGTAATGACGAATAAGCATACCAAAAGTGTCCTGTTAAGCTTCGGAAACGAAACTGCCTTGGGCAGATGATTTGTGCTAACCCCAACCGCAAGAGAGGAGTCCGGTGCGGAATAAGCATGTGTTCGGGAGCACTCGGCAAGTACTCCCAAATAATGAAAAGTTAGCTACCTCTGTCACTCAAAAAAAAAAAAAAAGAAATCTACAACCAGTGGATACTACCGGTGATGACATACGAAGCTGGAACTTGGCACCTTATTAAAAAACTAGAAAGCCAACTCAGGTCGTCCCAACGAGCCATAGAATGAATAATGTTAGGAAAAACACTCAGGGACAGGCAACGAGCTACTTGCACCACAGAACAAACTAGAATAGAATATATATCATAGTTCAAATACAGAAAAAGAATCGGACTTGGGCTGGCCATATAGTGAGACGAACAGACAACCGGCGGGCAATTAGGGTAACAGAATGTATATCGAGAGATGGGTCTAGAAGAAGGGGAATGCCGATGGAGGGATGAAATAGAGCAATTTGGGGGTATACCGTGGATTCAAGCAGCGCAGGGAGGAGAGGATGGAGGTCCAGCAAAGCTTGGGAGGGGGCTAGTGGGTGTTTTGACATCTTGAAATTCAGAGGTGCGCTGCCTGACACGAAGACGTAGAACAGGGTGAATTACACAAAAACAGACAAAGCGAAGCGCAAACTTTTAACTGTTTATTATCATGTGAAGGGGGCAGTTATATGTGATGGACATGAAAAACACACACGAAAAAATAACAAGTAAACGCAACACGTGACATGATACCTATTCCTCACTTAGGAAACCTATTTTCGAAGCGTGAATTGTTCGAAAGGTGCGAGGAGCAGCCGCGGGAACGTTTTCTTCTTCTCATCGTTTTCCGGGATGGCCAGTACGTCGCGTATTTACGCGCGACGCGGCGGAAAGCCGCACCTTTGTTGCCTCAAGTCCGAGCGGTGCCGAGCGTGCCCGTGCACCGCCCATTCGGCATGGTGCGAATTTCGCGTCGGAATTCGCATCTGCGGTGCCGCTCGTGCGGAAACGATAGATTTTCTTATTTTCACTGCCGCGACTAATTTCCAAATGCCAAGTAGCGTTCACAGGAGAAGTTTGACTGCTCCAAACATTTGTCAATTTGGCATAGCAGCGAGAATGAGTCGTTTTGTCGCACAAGCGGCGCTGCAGCTGCGAATTCGCACGCGAAATGCGCACCATGTAGAACAGGCTTAATTTTCAGGGGTAATTATCGCATTAGTGCTCGCAAGGCGCGGGTTCCAGTGGTCGGCGGGCTTACCCTGAGGTCGTTCGATGGGTCACCAAGTATCAATAGAAATAGGCGCGCCGCGGTGTCTTTGAATGTTTTATTCCTCAAAATTACGGAGTATGCGCGCAATTCGTCACGGCGCGGTCTATCACCGATCTGGCGGGGATGGATCAACAGAAGTCGCAGGTCATTTTATAATGCGTGCGCCGTGTCAGCAAGACGGGAATTTCGTGGGCGTTGGGCGTAATTTAGGCGCGCGTCGTATGGACAATACTTTAGGGATGCCGTCTGAAAGTCAATAACCAGTGCTCAGTCACTTTTAGTTGTTTGGGTTTCGTTAGTGGTGTGCTTGTCTTTTGATGAATACCTGGAGTTTATGAGTGAGAGTGAGAATGCGGATCTTGTGATTGTTTGTGTACAAACCCTTGATTGTTGTTGGCGTAGGCGATCGGCGCCTCAGTGTGTGTTAGTAGGCCCTCCTCACTCTCTGTTGGGACACGCCCCTGGAGGCGTGGTTTTTGTGTAATAAAAATGAAGTGCTTGGTGTTTTGGAGAGCTAACAAGGGCAGATGCCGGGAGACCCTGGCGAGTTAAATACGTTTAGCTAAGTGCATTTAAGGGTTTCTCTGTTTTCACGTAAATTGTGTATATTCGTTAATTCGTATGTTTTGAATCATAGCCGAATGTCGTCATCTGCTGATTAGAAAGAGTAAACCCCAATACCTCAAAGCCATTTCGTACTTCATCGCTGTACTGAATATGCTATCGTAGCAGCAAGCCAAAACCAGTCGCTACAATATGCTCAGGTATATGGCGTCTACCCCTCATGGTGCTTCATGACAGAGGGCTTAGTGACGTTTGGGGACGTGCCGTTATTACTTTAGAAACCAAATCGGAAGGCTAGATTTGTACGTGCGATTTACATTGTGTCACTCTATCTGTGTCGCTTTGTCTCAGATCTGTCTTTACACACACCCCCATGCATACAATTGTATATGAGTGCGTGCTCAGAGGAATAGCCAATCGAGATAATAATGCTCATTCCTTATTTTTTGAATATTGTGGTGATTCCCCCTTTGCTAGGGAAGTTTTTTATGTCCAATAATAAAATAGCGAACATAGCTAGGTATAGAGATATTTTCACACAATATGCGCCCCCGCAGTACAATTTCTCGGGGCACTCAAGTCAGCTTAGTCCATGCTTTAAAGGCAAAATCATTAAGGCTTCCCCTGACGATGCTTCTCAGAGACGTCGTTTGTCTGGCAGCGTGTTTTTGTGCCTTTATTCTCTTTATTTTATTCGTCTTTTCGCGCCAATATTTCGCCAGACAGACTGGTGACACTTCACGCCATAAGCAACTTCACTAGAATCACTTCTTGGTGTCTCAGGTGCACCTGTTCCACTCACGCACTATCATGTTCACCTGTGACGCGAATTGATGTCAGCACCGCCTCCGCAAGGATAACTCTTGCTCCACCACCGGTACACCCTTTGTCAAAATTTTGTGGGCCAATCCTAAGCCTTCTCGACCGCAAAGAATTTAAAGGATCCGGTTTACCTTTAAATGTGACAAAAGATTTTAAGGCAGTAAGAAAGAAAGGTGTTTTCTCAAGCTTTCCGGCATAAAAAGTTTCGGCCTCGCTCGGGA
This sequence comes from Haemaphysalis longicornis, assembly GCA_013339765.2. Lineage (NCBI taxonomy): Eukaryota > Metazoa > Arthropoda > Arachnida > Ixodida > Ixodidae > Haemaphysalis > Haemaphysalis longicornis. The sequence goes on along the minus strand of JABSTR010000453.1, from coordinate 12,204 downwards.
CGTAAGCGTGTACATTGAATATTTTGCAGCCTGCGCGTTTCCGGCTTGACCCACAAAATTTTGACAAAGACTGTACGTGACGATGTAGCGCGCTGGTGATGTACGGTGCTTCCACACTTGGCCCCCGGGGTCAATTTACAGATGAACTCGAATGGGTTGTGGCTCTTTAAGCCGGAAGACATTTTCTGCACCTGACAGCAACAATGTCGTTTCTCCATTCATTGGAGCACTTAAGGCGTTCACCTTAAATTTATATGTATTCAGTTCTGTGGCAGCTGCACTTGAAAATACTCACAAGCTTCTATGAATGATCAATCGTTTTCATGTACCAATCGACCCTCCCGAATTATGACAGCATTAAATCCAAGAACGTTCTTACGCTGCGCCGTCACTGAAAGCAAACAAGATGTTTAAACGGCGCAACGCCACTGTGCAAATATATTTTGAACTGAATCTTACATTGCTCAATTATCTCTTCCGATTGAAGCCAATGATTATTGATGTTATGCAGGTATGCAGGCAGAAGACAGTATTTTCTCATAATTTTCTTCAGGGCATTTGGCAATAAGAAATTAATGAGTTCCAAGTGTGCTCTTCGCTATTGACGTCTAATGCTTCCGCCTTTGGGAAGTCTTCTTGCGCCCTCCTTATATATGAATGACTTTTAAAGATAAAATGTGGCTGATCCCTCTTCCATAGGAACCGGTAAAACACGAAAGTGAAATGTGCCTTCACGGGAGCAGTTGAATGTTTATTGTGCATCGGCATGAACTTGCACATCGCTATTTCTATTTCGTGGGTATGGGGCCGTTAGACGCATCAACATTCTAATAGACACTGTATTGCACGCACCGGAGCATTGCGTAAATCCGAGTGAAACCACAGGCGCTCGCAAACCATCCATGCGAACGAAACCAAATGGGTTGTCAGCGAATCGTTTGGTCAACACACGGTCTGCTGCAGCGAAAGGAGCAGCGGACCGTTTCACGAGCGCAACATTCGCAAGTCGGCGTCGATCTTAATCCGCGGTCGCTGCTTTACAGGCTTCTCTGCAGCGTACGCTGCGCGTCCCCCGTATACACGTATAGACGCTGGCATCGAGGCGACAACTGTCGGCGCTCATTAGCGTCATGATGCACTTCTTCGATTCGCCTCTCCTACGCGGCAGCACCATCTAAAGGGAAGGATATAAGGCGCGTTTTTTGTCCTGTTCACGCGTCTGTATATAGCGCAGTCCGGAGCGCGTTTCGTACCTCCCGTTGGGGCGAAAGATTTCGTGGTTCGAATCCCGGCGCAGCCACGCCAGTCGAAGTTTTTCTGGAGATGTCATTTCCGTGACGAATATGACGTAGGTGAGATCTTGGTGGACCCCGGCATAAAACACTTTCATATTAAAAAGTACAGAGCGGGTCATGCAGGGAAAGCACTGTGCGCCGCGTTTACTACCGCTTGCTGCTAGGCCGGTGACCTTGCAGTATACCGTTTGTTTCCGTCGTGCCTCACGTCCCACCTCGTTATTAGCAGCCTACAACATGATACAAGAACGCCTACATTACACATTTTCAAATATTTTCGGAGGTCTGTTAATTGTTTGGCCCTTCCAGCCCATGAGACGTTTTTTTTTTTCGAAATGAGCTGGATCCACCTAACGCGAATTTGAGCAACAAGCGGAAGTTTGTTACCTGACCTAAATGCAACGCCTTCAAAGCTATTATAACACATACTTTACATGTCAGTTAGGGAAAGTTTACGACCGCAAGTAATTAAAAATTATGCCGTGAATTCGAGCGATATTGGGGCAATAAGTTTGGATTTGGCTAATATTGAATTGAAACACTCAAGTTGATGCTGCATTCTTAAAAAAAATTATGGAAATTGACTTTTAAGCATTGTGCGATTGAGTTTTGGTGGAAAAAGCATTAAAACTATGCAACAGGTCCTCAAGAACTGTACAACTACACATGGAGAGCAGGTGAGTCCTCTTGGAACCATTGGCTGTTCGTTTCGAATTCTTCTCTAGGATAATTATCGTGGGCCCGCCTCAAGGCACAAACGAAGTAAGAAAACTCTTCATTGTCTTGCCTGGAACTTCCAAAATGCTTCATCGGCTGCTATCTTATTCTTCGCCTTGATAAAGTAGTGCGTACTCTCAGAGCGTGGAAGGGGGATTTCCCAGGGCTTGTAAGCCACGGCTATTTAGTTAAGTGCTGAAATGGCAAATATGGGACTAAAAAATTGATAACCAGAATTATTTAGTAGGAACAGGGAAGACGAAAGGAAATTATTATTTCCCATCTCTGTTTCATTTCGTTCACTTCTTCGCTTACTTCGTCGTTGACATCTGGGGACAGATCTCGTAATTGCCGTCTGGATTCGTAATAAGCAAGCTCCAAAACGCAAAAGAAACGTCCCAAAAAACACCCCCGAAAAAGTCTGAACATTCAAGCCAAAAGCAAACTCCCATTGGGTAAACGCATTTGGCTCATTTTAGTCCGTGAAACAGCCGGATCTGGCTCATTTTCGATACGAACTATGATCTGCGTGCACGTTTTCAGGGCGTTATCTCAACTATTTTCTAGTGACCCCTCTTTTAGGGGAAAGGTACCGAGTTTTTCTTGGAACAGCAGCTTTATCCGACTCAGTTTCGGTCTGGATCTCGCACATTTCGCAAAAAGAAGCCTCATATGTCTGCATGAATGACAGCTGCTTAATAAGTTGACAAAGAAATACAAGTTCGAAAACAATAGTCAACATACCTTGCATTGAATATCTTCTTTTCATGAGTGCTACTTGCTACGGGCATCTCGTTGGCACGGTTCTCGTTAACGCTGTATGGACAGTAAAGCTGCAATATAAATTCGATAAGTTATTGTGCATCTGCCCGTGTCATGCCCCCAGAAAAAAAACACAAGGTTTTTCTTCTGTCCTACCTTCTTGATGGATGCCTGAAATATTGACAATTTTAAAAAAAAATCATGCAGGCTAATAGTGTACATAAGTATTATCGTATTGCTGAGAGAAACATATATAGATAATATTATCACATTAACTATTAGTTCATCAAGAATAAGAAGAATACGTCAATTGTTTACTGCCTTAGCTATTCAATCAATCAATCAATCAATCAATCAATCAATCAATCAATCAATCAATCAATCAATCAATCAATCAATCAATCAATCAATCAATCAATCAATCAATCAATCAATCAATCAATCAATCAATCAATCAATCCTTGTTTTACCAGAAAAGTCTGGATGGTTCTTCAGGTCTAAAAGCTGCGCTACACAGGTTGACTGGCCCCTGAAGACCGTTCCATTTGCAGCATATCACGTTTACAGCACATTTGTACATTGATGCAGAATGGGTTAGAGCGATACGTTTAGCATGGCATACGTACGATTGTCTACAAAGGCAGCATAATAGAGTACGATTTACCAGCATTGCATACAGTACTGTTGACTACAAACCGCATGGTAAAATTAATCATAGAAACAAAAGAAAAGTCGTCATGCAGAGAAATTAATGTAAGCCGAGGTTTGGTAAGCTGAGTATACGACAAACAGTGTACAGAAGTGCGCGAAAAGTATTATAACGATACGTGGAAAAAAGGTAGCAAAAATACATACGCCATAAAGATGGCAAAAATGGAATAAGAACATTGACCAGAATAAACCAAAGACTGCAAGCATAAATACATAAATACAAAAAAGATAAATACATCTTCGTAGCGATTACAGCGTGAAAGCTGTTGCTTACCACATAGGTGCAAAAACCTCCGTAACTGTCGGTTTGTCGCACTATTTATTTCACAGATTCATTCAGAATTGATGGCAAAGTCAAGTGGAGTGCTTTTGGAGTTATACGTAGTGCGGAAACGAGGCACAAACCAGTCTAAGGTATAGCGCCTACGCATGTTACTGTTCTTTGATAGAAGCTCTGATATTGCCACAAGGAACTGTTTATAAGGGTATGATAAATGGTACGATCTTAAAACCCGAAATTTGTAAAAAGTGCTGAATCCGTACAATATTGTAGTCTTGGAAGACCGTTTTGGTCGACGCCAGCTAAGGAATATTTGCAATATGTCGAAGGACCTTTTTTTGCAAAAGAAAAATTTTATCTGAAGTATTTTTAGTTGTGGTCGTCCAGCCAAGGCTGCAGCAATTTAGATACCTGTAGCTTTACCTTCAACGGAAGCAGGCGTTGACAGCGTGAAAACGCTCCAGTAGTTGATGACAAGTTCTTACACAGCTCTTCTACGTGCGAATTCCAGCTGAGGTGAGCGGAAAAAGTCATACCGAGTATTTTGTGCTCATTTACTATACGGCTTGACATAAAATACGGCTTGACAGTTCAGCGGATTTACATCTTGCATGAAATATAATAACTTTGGTCTTGAGGGGTTTATCTTGATTTTACAGAGACTTGACTCAAATTTGAAAGTGTGTTGTTACACTTAATTACCAATTCATTTACATTAGGGCCAGAAAATAGCGTGGTGCTGTCGTCGGCTTATGTTATACAATTTGCAGTTTTTTCAATGTTTACGAGATCATTGATATAAAAGTTGAACAGGAAAGGACCTAAATTACTCTCTTGTGGTACACTTCTTCCAATAGGTAGAAATGACGACTGCGAACCCTGCAAACATACGTATTCCTGCTGGTTGTTTAGGTTTGAATTCAGCAGCTCCGAAGGTTTCTCGCCAACACAACATGCGTAAATTTATCCCCAACAATCTCATGACTTAAACACTCAAACAACTTGAAAAAGTCAATAAACAGGCCCGGCGTGTAAGCTATTGATGTTGCGTACTATGTATTCTTTAAGTGTTAGTCAGGCCGTTTTTGACGATCGTCCCTTTCGAAAGCCAAATTGTGTATTTAATATGTTTGCTAAAGAATAAACGTCTTATACTTGTACAAATTATTTTTTCCGAAGCCTTTGAGAAAATTGGAACTGCGGGAATTGGTCTGTAGATTTTCGTGATTTGTTCGCCGCTTCCCTTGTGTATTACCGAAACCCTTGCTTTCATCATTTCTTCACGAAAGCTCGCGGAAACTAGTGCAAGATCGAATATGTGTTTTAACACAGAAGCAAGGCATCCAATGAAAGTACTTGAGAGACTTTATCTGGACATTATTTCCATTTAAGGCCCTGCTGTTATTGAGGTTTATGAAAGTTCTGAAGCTTTAAGCTTCATCTGTTGGCGTCGACAATAAACTGTTACTAATTATCGTTTCTAAAAATTGTGTATATGACATGTTACAAGGTATCCTGTTAGAATCAGGCATACCAGCGTTTATAAAGGATGCATTAAAGTGTTCAACCAGATTAGGGCCACTAACAAGCTGGCCGTTAATCGTAATACATTGTGGAGTAGCATGTTTCTTGCCTCGACCTAGAACAGTGCTTATCCCCTCCTACGCAGCATCTGGGCGTTTCATAATGTTATTCGAGAAAATTAAATGATAATAGGCAACTCTAGCTCGTCTAAGCTCACTGTTTAATTTGTTTCGCAGCATATTAAATTCTTGCGGCTGTGTCGAGCACCTCGTGCGCAGAAATATAGCATATAGTTTATTTTTATTGGTTATCATATATAGGTGGGCACGTCAAGCCCATGGCTTTCTAGTCCTTTTAAATTGTTATTCAGTGTCAGCAGGCCGCTGAAACCCTAAATAATGTCGTTCTTGCGAAGTTAGGGGTTGTGCAATCAGAAAGACCTCAGTCATGCATACATATTAACCTTTGCGAAATGTACTACGTGAACAATAGTGTGAACCATCGTGCTACCAAAAAATGTATAACTGAAAGGCGAAAATTACTACTTACGCTCCCAAGCGACATAAAAAATATTTTTTCCTCTGAGTTAAATGTCCCGTTTTCATCGGGCAGCAGATATGGAAGGGTGTAATTCATCCTACTTATCAGCATCGCCTGCAATGTAAGGGATTTCAAAACATATTACGCGAGCACAATCATTTCGCGTGTCTTCAAACATTTTTTTCCTAATTATTTTCAACATATAAAGCTTATAATGCAAACCCTAACATCGCCTATCATGGTGACTTTTATTTGGCAAACTCCAACTCACGGGCATTGTATATTCGCTAAAGGTATCTAAGCAACGACAGCTCTTATGAAAAAGAGGTATATGCAAGTATGGAAATTGTCGTTCCACTAACATCGGTAAGAAAATTCAAATTGGAATTGGATAACGCCAGCAAGCAACCCCTCTCCCAACACACACACGCTCACTCACACGCACACACGCACGCACGCCCACGCGCACCCACACCTACACACTCACAACACGTGGGAAACAACAGCCCACACTATTGTATACCCTTGTGAACACTAAACTGTTATTGTTGAATGGATTGCGGTAGGACGCTATGCTCTGAGCAATGATCAGAGCTCCGTGTGTTCAAGTGATGATGAGCAGCTTGTATAGACAAAAAGTTATCCGCTATGCCGTTAGGAGAATACAGTCGGGCGAATGGGGTATAGAAAAGGAGATTCCTCTGACAAAACCAGGTGGGGCCAACCGAAGACATGGCAAAGCTCGCTGCGGGTATACAGCAGACAACTAGAGGGGGAAGGCCCCGCCTCACACAACTTCGCCTACCGACTCGTAATAATTTTGATCAGCAATTCAGGATTGTTGTAAGGTGCATTTTCCATAAGGCAGTCATGGCGGAGTGCACCAGGGAAGTTATCGCAGCTATTACGAGAATCCTGACACCGCCTGATTAGGTTTATCAGGTTAGATAGAAGCTGAGAATGACCGAAATGTGAGTGGGACCTCTCTGAGCAAGGCGAAGACATCTTTGAAGGCTGTGTTAAGGGCAGCGTTTGCCGCAGCTCCGTTTATAAAGATATCTGCAGAGCGCGGTATTGGGGTACCGCCTTTGGGGCAGTCCTGCGGTGTCGTGGTTGCAATGCGGCGTTTTCGAAAGGGGCGGGCATGGTCAAGCCTTAGTCGGGGAGCAGGCGATGGAGTAATTGGGGCTATCAAGAACGCTGTGTTAAGGAGGCCCGCCCGTGCTTCATCGTCGACATACTGGTTGCGATCTCCGTGTTGAATGTGGTCCGAAACCCGGGCCACGGCCACTCCATTAAAAGGAGCTCCTCTCCATCGGGGGGCCTGCCCAAGCGGTCCGTGTATAAGTTCCATTGCGGGGCGAAAGGCTAAGCATATATTCCATATATTCCATCGTATTAAAGAAGGGGTGTTCTAAGGAGGCTTTTCAAATAACGTAATGGGAGTAAGTACCCAGCCGTATTGAATGAGGCAGACAAGCTTGGTCAGAATAAGCGATGTTTCATAGGGCTCTTACAAGACCCAGAAGTTCTGCTTGCAATATTGAAGGCATTGAAAAAAGGGAGCAACAGATCCATTGAGGCCAGTCAGGTCTACACAGCGCCATGGCTATACCAATTTAGTTTTAGTGAATACTGGCGTCTGTGAAGAAGTCAACTTCGCTAGTGTGTTTGTGGGATAGGATTCCTCCTAGTGCACGCTGACACGGAACCGATCTCGGAATGTCGGTCCTTAGATGAGGCGTCGTAACAGGGAGAAGTTTCCAAGGCGTTGATGAGGGTGGAGGGATAAGTGCTGCGAGTCGTGTGTGGGAGCCCCTGCCGCGACCGGTGAACCTTGAAGTATCCGAGACCTTCGAAATTCATGGATGCTGTTCCCAAGGTTTTTTTTTTAATTAAGGTGGAGTTAGAGGCTACTGTAGCAGGTTTGTCAAGTTGTTCTGTTCGAGGGTGACGCCGCAGATATTTAATAACGCTTAAACAATTTAACATGGTTCGAGGGATCGTCTGCTGCGTCGAAATGAATAAAAGACCGCGCTTTGTTTCCGCAAGCCACTACCTCCGGGCAATTTTGTTCCGCTCGTAAATAAAAGCCTCGGTAAGCAGTATCACCACTCATTTAGTTTTTTATGATAGACACACAAAAACATGCATACAAAACATTTAAAGCGAATGTTCTTTTCTAAATATTATGAAAGTGGGCGTGCTGCTGGCGGCGTACAAATTAAATACGTGCGTAGATATTCCATGGTGTTCCTGGCCCGTAAATTTATCCCGCTTCTGTTCCGTGGATGTAACATCCCCGTGGGGAAGTAACATCATTGTAGACTGGGTGTTATACTGCTGCATAAAAGGTTAGGGGTTCAATTCGCGCCCGCCGAAATAGGGTCACCATCATCATCAACAGCCCACTAAGTCCAGCGCAGGACGTAGGTCTCCCTCATCGACCTCCAACTGCTGCTGTTCCGCCGCACTCGAGTCCTTCGTGTCGGAAATTTCTAATTTCGTCCTTTATTTATTATTTGATGAATTGTTTAGTGGTACTTGCCCATTCCCGTAGTATGAAGGCTCTTTAGTGGGGGAGGATTCAGTATCCTCCTTGGTTAAAGGGACACTGAAGTGAATTTGTCAAGCTCCCGTTTTTGCTTGCACTGTGTAGACTGGCTCAAATTAACGCACTATTCATCGTTTATCCGGTTGACAAATCGGTAATTATTTTACAAAGCACGAAAGAAGAAAAACTACTATGCGCGGTTTTGCGGCGGCCCCGCACCAACTAAGGCTGTGACGTCAGGAGGGGGGGGGGGGGGGGGGGCACCGTGATTGGACGATGCCCAATGTTAGCAATCAAAAGTTTCGGTTTCGGTTTCGGTTCTGTAAAACAACATGCTTGACATGTGATGGCGTTGTTGGATGGGCATTCTCGATTTCTCAATTATCGCCGTACCGCGCTTCTGCCATGTTGTCGGCTGTCAAATGTCTAAGATAAACCTCCCAGGGCGGCTTGGAATCGTTGAAATCACTAGACGAGGCCTACGCAGTGGATGAACGCCCTCCGCGTCACCGCAGACTCTCAAATGCCATGCGCTTTTCCCGCATATTCGGAGCTTGCGTCACTCATGCCTGTCTCGTAAAAAGCTGTTCGCACCAGGCCAAGGGTGTGCTGATTCAGGCCTGGGCCCCACTGCCCGCAAGCAGTCGGTGCTTGTGGCAACAGCACGCCAACGAGAACTCGCTAGCGCGTCATTGTCAGTATGCGCGCGTTCTGCGATCTCGTTCGTGGAGCAGTGAACGTTACGGCCCAAAAATGGTGAACTCAGTTCAGAAAACATCGGCCGCATACGAAAAAATGAACTTACAAAAAAAAAATATATGTACACTCGGGGATTCGAACTTGCGACTTTCAAAATAAATTCCAGCGCCTAAGACCGCTAGGCCACGAGCCGGCGCTAGCCGGTTTGGATATATAAGGTTTATAATGTATGACCAGTTTGCACTTTTATTTATTTTAAGCATTTTAAGTTTCAATGATCTACCACATCCTCCCCCCTTTGCTTTCCGAGGTTTTCTCGACTGCCAACCCCCTTATTTCTGTGTTATTTTCAACGAGCCCCTCATTTCCTATTCTGATTCGCTACATGCATAGCGAGGGCCTCGGTTCTGGCAGTCTTGTTGCCAAAGGAGCTTAAGAGGGTTCAAAGCTGTCGACCACTCTGGACATGTCGTAGACACTCGAGTCACTACCCGGGGGTTAAAAAGAAAGTCCCTTCACCCCGATTAGTCCGAATGGCGCTGGCTACCCCCCCAAGCACAGGAAACAAAAATACCTAACATAATACCCCAGAAAGTGAATGGGAAAATCGCCCCCGCCGGTAGCGTAGTGGTTATCGCACCAACCGGTATTCTGGAGGTCGTGGGTTCGGATCCCACCTGGCGGGCATTTTTCTTCACTTTCTTTCTTTCTTTCTTTCCAAATTCTTATCTGTTTCAATGATCTACACCACATCCTCCCTTTGCTTTCCGAGGTTTTCTCGACTGCCACCCTTATTTCTGTGTTATTTTCAACGAGCCCCTCATTTCCTATTCTGCTATATTCGCTATATATATATATATATATATATATATATATATATATATCTATATATATATATATATATATATATATATATATATAGTGATTCTTGTTTCTAAGGCCCCTTGATCAGGAGAAGAAATGACACATACCATAAATGCATTGAAAAATATTAGTTCCCCAGGGGACGACAAAACTACCGTCAAACTTTGAGCAGAAGCTGTATACGATTGGTATTTTCATAGACTTTCGAAAACCTTTAGACTCTATCCCGCATAACAACTTAATTAAAAAACTAGAAATATACAGGCTTTCTGGATTGTCTGGTCAACTCTTAGAAAGTTATCTGAGTACAAGACAACAATATACACAGCTTCATAAAGTTCGGTCAGAAGCAGGAAAAATAAAATACGGAGTTCCCCAGGGATCAATTCTCGGCCCGTTGCTTTGCCTCGCCTACATTAATGATATCGTGAATACTCCCTTGACCCCTGATGATGTTCTTTACACGGCCGATACAAATGCTTTCTTCTCAGGGCCAGACTTTGCACTGCTAGAATTGGAAGCTAATGCTTGGCATAATGAAATGAATATATGGATGAATATTAATAAAATTGCGCTCAACGTGGAAATAGTCGTAGATAACGAAGACTCCTTCAAGGGGGCCAAATTACGACTTTCTGAGACAACGCGTCACACCCCGGCCCCTGAGTTCCGAGTTCAGAAATGGCTCCCATGTCAGCCACGCGGCGCGTGCCCGGCAACAACTGGGCACGCCGTGCCCTGAGCGCAGTATTAGAGAGGGCACGCATGCCTGCGCGTGCCAGCGTTTGCGCGTGACATCGGACGCAGTCATTCTCCTGTCGCCGGTCTGCGCCGTTGCCGAGGGCCTGCGCACGAGTGTAGTTGTCTGCGATCGCAACAAAGTGACAGGCGCATCGGCGCTGCCAAGTGCAGCGCCGCACTTGGAGACGCCGGAGCAGCCTGCCGCCTGTGCTGGCATACGTCACACTTTCACAGAGCTTGTCCGAATAGTCAGGTGCGGTAAGGAGACGTCGCTCCACCTGGCGACGCTCCCTATCTGTCAGTCGGCGGGAACGCAAGCGTGAACCGACCGCCCGGTTCGTGAGACAATGGTACGACGGCCCTCGACCAATGGAACTCAGGGTCGCCGTGCCGGCACGGACCTCGCAGAACACCAGAAGCGTGCACCGAATCTGAAACGCTTAATGGACGCTAACCACTTCAGACACTGCCGGGATATGGCGGGGTTTGGGGCAACTGCCCCCACTGAAGCGTCACGCTGCTGCGCGTAATTTGCTTTGACCATCCAGCGAAGCCACACAAAGTGCGAAACAGTTCGTGGACAGCATCCTTGAAAAGTGGAGAATTTCGTCGTGCTGTATCTTGACGATGGTGAACTCGCCCCATTTAGAGATACCAAAGAAAAGAAAAGCAAAAAAATGTAATGCCGGTACTCGCATCCCTTCTTCTCACGGAAGTAGTGAAATCAAACGAAAAAAATTCGAGTCAAACCCTGCCGTAACCGGCATGTATAAGTGAAACGATCCTGGCCAATCCGCCAAGTAGGTATGCGCCACAAACCGCGCAGGAGGCCGCCTGGTTCTTGCTGCGGCAGGAAACTAAACATCCCCCTCGCGAGGGACACGATCAAATGCAGAGCATTTCCGGGGGCGCACGACGTTAAGTAGTTTGCGTTACGTTAATGTTGCTGCACTTGTTGCTGTTGGTTGTTATATTGTAATTAAATGAGGAGACGTAATTACGTGGTCACGTGACATCATTTATTAGCAGGTGGGTATGACATCATTTATTAGCAGGTGGGTATGATTATTGTGGCGCAGTGGTAAGAGCACCATGTACCTCGCGTTCCGCCCACAGGTAGTGAATGCGTTGTATCAGCAGCTTCTTGACGTAGTTGAGTCAAGGATATAAGGCGCGTTCGTAGCCCTCCATTCTGTGTCGGCTTTGTGGCGCAGTGGGTAGAGCACCATGTACTTTGCGTTCCGCCCGCAGGGTCGTGCGATCGATACCTGACGCCGGTAAGTATTTTTTTTTTATAGTGTAGGGGGAGGGGTGCGGACGACGATGGACAACTAGAACGGGTGACATCGTGAGTTAAAGGAATGCTCTGCATTTAAAAACAATATTTATGAGTTTTGCTCCGAAGAATAAACCCATCCCTCATGATGTCAACCTACATATTGACCTTTCCCAACTTACGTTTACATGTACTTGCAGTTCCTTGGGGTTTGTTTAAAATCTGACCTGAACTGTTCGGA